>JBCEWC010015412.1:0-13748 GCA_038996855.1 Solanum aculeatissimum
GACATGAAAATTTGGAGAAAATAGCAGGGCAAAGATCTGAACAGTATTCAACTGTAATAATAATTAACTATTGTCTAGTTTTATCTTTCCTTCTTTAGTTGCGATTCGATTTTGAATCGTGACAAAGTCAGCTGAGAACGAGTTTATGCAAATATTTGTAGCATTAAGACCCCTGGTGAGGGGGTTTCAATTCTACAGACTAATAGTGTTGTCAATAGTGCTCATCTTAGTGAAGCTTACAGAGGAACGTTCGTATCAACAAGCACACTCGATGGCGCAAGTATTTTTTTTATGGTTGTTAAAAACTTGAATCATGTATCATTAGTTAGAATATGCTCAGATGTTAATTGGGACAGAGTAATTTACAATTTTAAATAGTGAAAAATTTTCATGTAGATTGCATATTGCCATTAGCATATGGAGTTGTCGACACAAAAAATGATACATTATGGACGGGTTCTTTCAGCAGTTCAGAAATGCGTTAAAGAAAAAAATATGTGTTGTATCCAATTAGAATGAAAATATAATCAAGAATGTAAGTACTATTTTTCCTAATTTTCCTCATTATGCATGTATATAGCATGTTTGGAAAATATTTGCACAATATACAAGAAGAGCAAAGATACGTTAAATGACATGTATTACTCGATGGCGAAGTGTTATCGAAAGGAAGATTTTTATCGAATAATGGCCAAAGTGAATAAAATTGATCATAGGATGAAAGATTACCTTGAAAATATTGGGTATGAAAAATGATCATGAGTACAAGCAACAGTAAATAGGAGGAAGATGATGACTTCAAACGTAGCAAAATGTATAAATGGTTATTTTGTAGAGGCAAAACAATCACCTATAATAGATTTTTTGGAGGAAGCTAGAATTCTATGTGGTACATGAAATTGCAAAAATAGAGAAAAAGTGTCGTATACTAAAGATACATTGGGTAGAAAACTCAAGAATATTCTTGTTGAAAATACCATAAAATGTTCAAGGATAAAGGTACGTATCATTGTAGATTTTCTTTTTGCGAATTCTATATGCTCGTGTATAATTTTATTTATAACTTATGTAATTATTTGTTGAATTCTACTTGGTATATTTTGAAAATTTGGTTGAATGAGTATATCTAATGATCTGTTGAACTTGCAGGATGTCCATCTTCAGAATATATGTTTTCGATTTATGGTTGTGACAGAAAATATATTATTTGTCTTGAAAGAAAAACATGTAGTTGTGGGAGGTTTCAAATTAATGAAATACCATGTTTACATGCAATTGTTGTTTTGAAGAGCAAAAATTTAACCAATTTGAATTCAACATTCATGTTACTACTCGTATACTTGATTTATAATGCTTATCTTGATACAATTTTTTGAGATTCATACTTGAAAAACTTCTTTTTATGTACTCTATGTTTGGTACAAAAAATATTTTTATTCAAAAAATTTGGATATATACATTTTAATATAAAAAATTATGCATACCAATTATTCAAAAAATAATTATGTAGTCTGTGATTTGACATATGTGTGATAAATTTTAGCATACATATATTGTATCAGTTAGATTACAAAAGTATCACTTATGATGATACTTATATTACTGTAGTCTATTGATACATTACAAAGGTATCAGCTATATTGATACTTACATTACTGTAGTCATGATACGTTCTTTATGTTGATACGTGACATCATCGTGAATTTAAATTTTTTCAAGTTCATAATACATTTGTACTCTTAAAAATTGAAGTGTCAATAATATTGATACGTTATTATATTATATGTTGATACTAAGTTAACGCACAAAGGTATCAACTATGTTGATACTGAATTATATAGCATACTGATACCTCATTGTAGTCATGATATCTTCTTTATGTTGATACGTGACATAATCGCAATTTAAACTTTCTCTAGTTCATAATATGTTCTCTTAAAACTGAAGTATTAGCTTGATTTCAAAAGTATCAATAATACTAATACGTCATTACATTGTATGTTGATACATGAGTATTAATTGACTAGATTTTTATGTTGATACATAATATAATTGGCAATATATGTTTTATCTAGTACAAGATACATATGTGCTCTTATAAAATAAAGCACCAGTCTAATTTTAAAAGTATCAAGTACACCGATACATAATTATTAGGTATACTGGTACATGATTATTACATGAAAAAAAAGACAAAACAGTATCATTTTCTCAATAAAAAAATGTAGAAACAACACTGAACAAAAATATAAAAATCATCACCAAAATAAATAAATTAACATAAATGGTTTAATCATAATATTTTGAACCAAAAAAATAAATTTAAGTCACGGTGAAATCTACAACTACTCTAGATCAATCAAATTATGATCGTTTATTTGAAGGAAATTACCCCTAGGCTTAGGTAGATCGTCGTTATCACTCACGTATCCTTCTTTCGCCTTATCTAATCCATACTTCCATAAGAGTGTTGCATATCTCTTGCGCAGATAATCAGCGTTGAGTGAATTACATGGTACTGGGATATTATCACTGATGTACTCCGCGAAGGCCGCTACAAACACCCCACTGTCTCTGCATATCAGTGAACAAATAATTAATAAATAAAAGAAATACAAAACATGATAGTTAAGTAAATTAAAGATACGTACAGACTGTCACTTTCTTGACGTGCAATGCCTTGAGCAAACTCAATAACGAATGGATGTTGTGGACCAAGAATATTGCCAGTTGATGCATCCTTATATGCATCCAGAGATGACCAATCAGTGCGTTCAGTTTTTTTAAAAAATTCACAATTTTGTAAATAGGTAGGCAACATCAACGCTAATTTTTGAATTTCAGATGAAGGATTTTTTTTCCTTGAGCCCGCAGCTGAATCATACACACGAATGATCCTCTCTTTCATCACAATCACAGCCAATACCCAATGAAAATTCTTGTCACAGTTAACAGGAATGTAAACTTCATCTACTAAATGCCACGGAGATCCAGCAGGAATGGAAAAACCCTTTATGATATTCATGATTGACTTATCATGCGTTGATGTAACAACAGGGTGTGCCATGTTTTCTTGCGTACCAATAATAGCATTTGTTGTACTTGAATAATATCTCGCATATGTGGTATTTATGTAGTTTTTGAAGATACAGTTGACTGTTGTGTATTTATAGGTACTATTGAGCTGATGCTTTGATTTCGTACGGAGATAGTAGAAGATGACATCAATGTGCTACAAATTAAAGGTAATTCAAAAATTTAGTCAAATAATAATTGAAATTCATTAATAAGCAACCATATGTATTAGATATTATTCACTGTATTGACGCATATTTTAAATCAATAAGTGAATATATAAGGTATACATGACATATTACAGTGGATGTTTCAATAAATTAGTTATTTTTTTATATTAGAAGTATCATTTAAACAGTTATTGATACAATCTACTATAAAATAAAAAAAATATTATAATGAGTTGTTGGAGATGTGATGTATCATGTACTAAAGAACTTTCATATACGTATAATAGTTGTACCTTCTGCTAATGAATTAGACAAAATAACGTATTAATTTTGTAATTTACCTCATCAGTCCAGCATCTATTTTTCTGAGACATGAGATAGAACCAATTCTTGTCCTTAGGAAATGCAACAACAAAATTCATTTCCTTAACACCCAGTGAAGAATATTCTGATTGATAGTGTTCCTCCCATGATTTTCTGGATGAATATAATTAGTTGTTTAAATCTATTTAAGATAGTACTAGTATTTAATGAATACATATTTTACTAAATAATAAATAGAAAACTTACTTTTTTGCATATGTTTTCAAGAGACCATGCTTAATCCAATTGGAGAATTCAGTGATTAGGTCATAAGGAGGATCGTAGCAGATTCCAAACCCATCGAAAGGATATTTTTGGCGGAGATTATATGGCACTTTCTTCTTGCCCTGGTCACTTGACCCAAAATCTGTTAGGTATGGGGATTGAAAAAACTTAAGACGCATTCTACCACATGGTTCGGGTGTCTTGGATTCACTATGCAATACAATTTCTTTACATGGAAATGTTGTAGGTAGCTGATTATCTCGAAGGAGGAATGGATCTTTGGCTAGTTCTCCTTGTTTAACAGTTTTGAGCGGTTTAACTGTTATTGAATCTCGAAGTTGTGATAGAAGTGTTTCAACTACTTCAGTTGTTTCTTCGGATATTGAAGTGGATGTGGTTGAATCCTATATATTACAATTTACAATCACTAAAAATAAAGTGTTGTAATTATTGAACAAGAAAATGTTAAAAAGTTTACCGATGTATCTTGTTTGGTCTTGTTTGTGACCTTTTGTCCCACCTCAAACTCAGATGTACCAAACACATCTTGATCAACTGGTGCATCTTTACATACTTTTGTTAGTTCATCTGAAACACCAACCTAAAATATGTCGTTTGATTAGCAAACGTAGAAAAATTAATTAATGAATGAAATTTGTAAGTCATAGACTACCATATTAGAACACGAAGCACTGTCCTTCAAACTGGATTTTGCAATTACATTCTCCAGGACTGTTGAAACTGTGAATGGAATAACTGGTGCATCAACCTAAAAAATACAAAATAAATAAGGTAAGTAACATGTACATAATAAATAGTATGACAATACACGATAGATAACACTATTATTTCTGTTACATTATGAAAGATATATTTAATTGAAGATCAATAGTAAAAATTTCAATTTTGATAATAGAAAAAGATTATAAAGAATAATCTAACTTTTATTTACAAAATAACTAACCTGAGTAGGTTCTGGAAAATCAGCCTCTTGTTGGGGCTCAATCACTTCTGCAGTAAAGGGGGCATATTTGATAACTTCCATGCCACTAGATGAAATTGATTGTTCAATTGCATCTTTATGAGTTTCATCGACCTAAAAATTAAAAGATGTACTAAGTTGATACATAAAAAAAAAATTGTAAAGGAAACAGTGGAGTGTGTAACAAGTGATAAGCATAAAACATGTGACAAAAGGGCTCGTGTGACACCCCATAACTCCATTCTTACATGTACCCACATTTCAAGACTCATTCTTACATGTGGAGTGTGTATTAGGGTCACGAGAGACTTCTAACACTTAAACGAGTTCAAAACCTTCCTATAAATTGAGTTTATAGTGATAAATTATGCAAGGGTCGACTTTAAATAATCATAACTCTTAGAACACAATGAATTACATGTACCATGACCTACCAAATGAAAGCTTTTTGAATTATCTTTCCAATGCAATTGGTTTCATCTCATGTGGAGTTTGGAGTCAAAACTTATGGCTATCTTATTGAACACTGCTAGAGTAGGGAATTTCACGAAACCACATACGGGTCGTGGATTGAAGTACGACCCATAAAGTGAGGTTTCGTGGAAAGGTCTAGAAGATCAAATTTTAGCCCCAGACTTCATGAATACATTTACGGGTCGTAATGCCTTCTACGAGTCGTAGATTGGTCTCGTGAAAGGTTCTAGTAGCTCAAATTTTTTACTCCCTTGTCTATGAGAGAGACTTACGGCCCGTAAAAAGTTCCACGGCTAGTAGAGGTGTTCCATAGAATATTCCAGTAACCAAATCATTTTCACCCTTGACTTATGAGATGGATCTACGACCCGTAGAATGACTTACGAACCGTAAAGGGGTCTCGTAAGTTGGGTTGGCAATTTTTAATAAGGGTAATTTTGTACATTTCTATCACTTCGTAATCCAACCCTTGGCCATTTTGGACTTAATTTAAGTCCTGAAATAGAATTCTAGCTCATTCTTCACCATTCTTTGCACTTAGCGATTTCTTGAGAACAACGGAAGGGAGAGGAAGACGAGGGTTTCAAGTACAAACGTGAGTATCGATTGAGGTTTGATTGTTTCTCCTATTTCCAGGTATGTAAGGCTAACTAAAATATGAATTTCATTATTTCATGTGCCCCATAACCTGAATTGATGGAACTATTGATGAACTGAGTCTTCCATGGATTATTCGTGAAGATTTTTCTTAAATTCTAACGTATATCTGTATAATTTTGTTTGAATTATAGTTTTCATAAATTTAATACTAGAAATTGATAAATTAGCTTTTTCTACATGAATCCTAGACTGAATTCTGGTTATTTTTACATATTGCATTTAAATGAGTATGCATGAGTAAAATCTGAACCTAAAGAGTCTATAAAATCATTAAATGCTTTAACTCTATTATTGTTTCTTGAATGCTATGAGTTCGAATGATACATGATTGAGTCTTTATGAGTCTAGAACTGAACCTTAAAGAATGTAACCAAAGAGTGGATGATTGATGTGATAAATTGAGTTGACGAATGTCCAATGAGACTAGATAAATGAGTTAACCATAGAGTTGAGGTCTTATGAGCATAATGAGTATTGGGAGGAGTATTGAGCACCAAATTGAGTAAGAGTAACTCGAACTCAATAACTACATTGCCAGCGTAGGAGAGGATTAAACTGTAAAATTAGATATTTTCTTATTGTCCCGAAAAGAGGACTTGATGTTATTATTGTGGATCCACTGATAGGATGTCCTTTATCCTGGAAAGGTATTGGATGGATGTGGCAACGACATCGCTTGGTTGTATCATCAGCGACTCATAGGTTATGGTTGTCGGTTAGAGAAACTCCCAAATAGATCTTCAATGTACTCTAAATGGATGGGATGAGATGGTATATGAGTGGTCATTGTCTAAGCTTCATTCTTACCTTAGTTTTTTGACTTGATGACTGAGTTCCTTGCTTCTTGAGTTGAGCTATTTGAGTTGATGTTATTATGTCTTTACATGTTTCATTCTACCATTTTACATATCAGTACATTCCATGTACTGATGCCCATTTGGGCTTTCATATTCTCATGACGCAGAGATAGGCACTAGCGGTCATCAGCACGCGCTCCGTTGAGGACCTAGTTACATTCAGTTGATTTGGTGAGTCCTCCCTATATCCGGAGGATACTTTGTTTCTTTCTAGCTTTAAGTTTTAGACTTATTTTATTTCATTTTGAGGTAGCCAAGGATCAGTCATTGACACCAGTTAATTAGATGTTTAGAGGCTTCATAGACTAGACTCTCGAGTTATGTTTTGATGTTATTTTTGACTAGTTTCTTTTGTACTAGTCTTGCTTAGTTGATGAATAGATTATTTGGCCTTTGGCCTTCGATTTACGTATTATCATTACAGTTTCTAGAGTATTCTTTATTCTTTATGTCTTTCAATATTATAATGTGATTGAACGGATGTAATGAGGTCGAGTGGTTCGCTTGGGGCTAACAATATTTTATGAGTGCCGGCCACGCCAAGGGTACCCTCCTGGAGCATGACAAACTTGGTATCAGAGCATAGAGTTCAAGTGTCCTAGGGAGTCTATGAAGTCGTGCCTAGTAGAATCTTATTTATAGGTATGTTGTGCACCACAGTCTATAAGCATGAGGCTATAGGAAATTATGAATGCTTACACTTTTTTTGTTCTTTGAGTTCGTGCAATAAGAGTTTAACTCTATTAAAATATCTATCTGATTCATGCAATACGCATTTGCAAATCATGCCTCTTAAATGTACCACCACCCAAAAAGATGTTTCAGCCTCTAATGCTGCGAATCCCCCACCAGAGGTGCCTACTCAGATGGAGACGAGGGGTCGGGATCAACCAACAAGAGTCATCGGTGTTCCACAAGTACCTATTGCTTCATCAATTCCTACTGCAGAAGCTGATTTCAGAGGAGCTATCACTATGCTTACTCAACTGGTAGCTTCTTAGAGTGGGAACCGAAGATCACAGGCTCCTAGTTCTATCTCCCAAGAGACAACTGTTGCAGCCAAACTTAGAGATTTTCTAATGATGAACCCGCCAATATTCACAGGGTCTAAGGTTGAGGAAGACCCCCAGAACTTTATTGATGAGATGTGGAAGGTGTTGAAAACTATGAATGTGATTGAGACTGAGGGAGTTGAACTTGTTTCCTATTAACTTAAGGATGTGGCAAATGTCTGGTACAATTAATGGGAATAAAGCCGAGGTGAGGATGTTGAACCTTCCATTTGGACTGATTTTGAGAGTGTATTTC
This sequence comes from Solanum aculeatissimum, assembly GCA_038996855.1. NCBI lineage: Eukaryota > Viridiplantae > Streptophyta > Magnoliopsida > Solanales > Solanaceae > Solanum > Solanum aculeatissimum. The sequence goes on from JBCEWC010015412.1 coordinate 8,115, forward strand.
TTGACCACTTCTTTCCACGAGAGTTGAGGGAAGCAAAGGTTGAGGAGTTTTTCATCTTGAAGCATTAGGGGATGACTGTCAAAGAATATAGCCTCAAGTTCATACAGTTATCCAGGTATGCTCCAGAGATAGTCCCTAACATAATCTAGAATGAGAAAGTTCATATATGGCTTGGGCAAGCATGTGAAAAAGAAGTGCAAAGCGATATTACTGATTTCGAGCATGGATATTTCTAGAGTTATGGTTTATGCTCAACAACTTAATGAGGATAAAAAGAGAGATAAAAAGGAGCAATTAAGCAAGAAGGCTAAATCAGCAGGGCATGAGCCTAGCCAGTAGAAGCAAGGTAAGGGGGACAGGTCCTACTTTCAGAAGAGGCCTTCAAACTATGCACCATCCTCAGCAAGTGCACCAGTTCCGAGTAACAGGTATAATCAGAAGTCACAGGGCTATCAGAATTCCAGAGCTCAGGGTTCTCAATCCCAAGCTAGTGGGACTCAAGGTTTGAAGGGGAAACCACCATGTGGCAAGTGTGGCAGACTCCACCCGGGTGAGTGTCATGAGGGAACAAATGCTTGCTATAAGTGTGGACAAATTGGTCATTTCTAAAATGAGTGCCCAATGAGAATGAGGGGTGAGGGAGGTAATAGAGCTCAGTCTTTTGCAGCACTACTGGCTAGTGCTAATCAGAGAGGTGTCACTACTAATACGAGCGGGGGTACAAACTATTTATATGTGATGGGAAATCGACAAGATCAGGAAGTTACACCAGATGTTGTTACGAATATGCTTCGAGTCTTTTCTTATGATGTATATATGTTGCTTGACCCAGGTGCCACTTTATCATTTGTGACTCCATATGTGGCCAGTAAGTTTGAGATCCTTCCTGAATGTCTTCTTGAGCCCTTAGGTGTATCTACTCCTACTGGTGAGCCTATCATAGCTAAAAGGTTTATAGAGATTGTGTAGTGTCCATTTATCATATAGATACTCTTGCTGATCTGATTGAGTTAGATATGGTTGACTTTGATGTGATCTTTGGCATGGATTTGGCTTTACGCCTATTATGCCTTTGTCAATTGTAGAACCCAGAAGGTCAAGTTCTAATTTCTGAATTATAGAATGGAGGGGTAGTTTTGCAGTGCCTAAGGGTAAGTTTATTTCCTACCTTAAGGCCATAAAGCTAATTTCTAAAGGGTGTATTTATCACCTCGTGCGAGTTAAGACTGATGATGCAGAGTCTCTACCTTTTGAGTCAGTTCCTGTCGTCAATGAGTTTCCTGATATCTTCCCTGATGTTTTTCCTAGAGTCCCTCCTGATAAGGAGATCGACTTTAGGAATAATGTTCTCTCCGATACTCAGCCTATCTCTATTCCTCCATATAGAATGGCTCCTGCCAAGTTGAAGGAACTGAAAGAGTAGTTGAAAGATCTCTTGGATAAGGGCTTCATTAGGCCAAGTGTCTCTCCGTGGGGCACTCCGATCCTATTTGTTCGAAATAAGGGTGGTACCCTCAGAATATGTATAGACTATCACCAGTTGAATAAGGTGACCATTAAGAACAAATATCCCCTTCCAAGAATTGATGACTTGTTTGACCAAATTTAGGGTGCCACTATTTTCTCCAAGATATACCTCCGATCAGGCTATCACTAGTTAAAAGTGAGAAAATATGACATCTCGAAGATGGCTTTTTGAACCCGATATGATCACTTCGAGTTCATGGTAATGTCCTTCAGGTTGACAAATACACCTGCAACTTTCATGGACTTGATGAACAGAGTGTTTAGATAGTAACTTGACATCATCGTGATTATGTTTATTGATGATATCTTGGTGTATTCAAGAGATGAGGAGGAGTATGTTAATCACCTTAGGATCGTTTTACAGACGCTCAAGGATAATGAGTTATATGCAAAGTTTCCAAAGTGTGAGTTCTGGCTTAAATTTATGGCATTTCTAGGCCATGTGGTTTCAGGCGACGACATACGAGTGGATACTCGAAAGATCGAGGTGATCAAGAATTGGCCTAGACCAATCTCTCGCACAGACATAAGGAGATTTTTGGATTTGGCTGGCTACTAGTGCAGATTTATTGAGAAATTTTCCTCCATATCCGCACCGTTGACTAGACTAACTTAGAAGAAGGTCAAATTTCAGTGGTCTGATGAATGTGAGAAAAGTTTCCAAGAGTTGAAGACCAAATTGACTACTTCACCAGTATTAACCTTACCTGAGGGGACTGATGATTTTGTGATCTATTGTAATGCTTATAGAGTGGGATTGGGATGTATTTTAATGCAAAGAGGTAAGGTTATAGCTTATGCATCCAGACAACTTAAGAACTATGAGAGGAACTATCCAACTCATGACTTAGAATTGGATGCGGTAGTGTTTGCATCAAGATTTGGCGCCACTATTTATATGAAGCACATGTCGATGTATTCACAGACCAAAAGAGCCTGCAATATGTATTCACCCAGAATGAGCTTAACTTAAGGCAGAGGAGATGGCTTGAGTATCTCAAGGACTACGACATGAGAATCCTCTACCACCCAGATAAAGCTAACGTTGTTTTTTATAGTCTTAATGAGTTGTCAATGGGAAGTATGATCCATGTTGAGGAAGGAAAGAAAGAGTTGGCAATAGAAGTGCATAGGTTGGCCCGATTGGATGACCAACTTGAGTAGTCTAACGAAGGTGGAGTTAATGTCCAAAATGGGTCTGCATCATCTCTTATAGTAGAGGTAAAGGAAAAGCAAGACCGAGACCCCATCTTGTTATAATTGAAGGAAGATGTGCATAAAAAGAAGGTGATGGATTTCTCCAAAGGAGAAGATGAAGTATTAAGGTATCAAGGAAGACTGTGTGTTCGAGATATTGATGGTGTTCAAGAGAGGATCATGGCAGAGGCCTATAATTCTAGGTATTCCATTCATCCGAGATCAACTAAGATGTACCATGATTTGAGAGAAGTTTATTGATGGAGTGGGATGAAGAGAGGCATTGTTGAGTTTGTTTCTAAGTTCCCAAATTGCTAACAAGTTAAAGTTGAGCATCAAAGGCCATGTGGAGTAGCTCAGAATTTTGAGATTCTAGAATGGAAATGGGAGATGATCAATACGGACTTCATTACAGGATCACCGAGGTCTAGCAAATAGCATGATTCGATTTGGGTGATAATTGACAAGATGACTAAATATGTACACTTTTTGGCAGTAAAGACGACTGACACAACTGAGGATTATGCTCGACTATACATAAGAGAGATCGTTAGACTGCATAGATTTCCTTTGTCTATCATCTCAGATAGAGGAGCCCAATTTACTGCATAGTTTTAGAGACCTTTCCAGAAAGGCTTGGGTTCGAAGGTGAATCTAAGCACCACTTTTCACCCTCAGACTGATGGCCATACAGAACGCACAATTCAGACCCTGGAGGATGTTGAGGGACTATTTCATTGAATTCAAGGGTAATTGGGATGGTCATTTACCTCTGATTGAGTTTTCTTACAGTAATAGTTTCTATTCGAGTATTCAGATGGCTCCTTATGAGGCTCTCTATAGGAGGAGATTTAGATCACTGATTGGATGGTTCGAGGTAGGTAAAGTAGGGTTGATTAGACCAGACTTGGTACATCAATCTATGGCGAAAGCAAAGATCATCCAAGAGAGATTGAGAACTTCACAGAGTCGCCAAAAGTCTTACACTGATGTTAGAAGAAAAGACTTAGAGTTTGAGGTCAATGATTAGGTGTACTTGAAAGTGTCACGTATGTAGGGCATGTGCAATTCGAGAAGAAAGAAAAGTGGAATCCGAGGTACATAGGTCCTTACCAGATTGTGAAAAGAGTATGTTGCGTGGCTTATAAGTTAGAGTTACCCCTAAAGTTAGTAGTCATCCATCTGGTCTTTCACATTTCTATGCTTAAGAAGTGTTTGGGAGATTCATCCTTGGTTGTACCTGTTGAAAGCATTGGAGTGAAGGATAGTTTGAGTTATGAAGAGATCCTAGTCCAAATCCTTGATCGTCAAGTTCGTAAATTGAGAACTAAAGATGTTGCATCTGTAAAAGTGTTGTGGAGGAGTCAATCTGTTGAAGATGCCACATGGGAAGCTGAAGAGGATATGAAGGCTATATACCCTCACCTATTTGTGCCTCCTAATGATGAAATTGATGGTAATAATTCATTTCTATTCTTTTTGTTACTTTCCCATTGTTGAATTCTTATCTCTGAGTTGATGTCCTTTTTGAGTCTTTGAGTATATGAGTATACATGTATTTAATTGTATTTACGCCTAATGATGATGTTACAAATGGTCTTTCAATTCTAAATCCTGAGTTGAAGTTGATTCTGGAGTATGAGTATTCGAGTATACAAGTATTTGAGTTCTTGATAGTGTTCTTGCTTAATAAGCCTTGAGTTACTCATCATTCGAGAACGAATGATCCCAAGGGGGAGATATTATGACACCCCATAAATCCATTATTACATGTACCGATATTTTAAGACTCATTCTTACATGTGGAGTGTGTATTAGGGTCACAAGAGGTTTCTAACAGTTAGACGAGTTCAAAACATTCCTATAAATTGAGTTTATAGTGATAGATTATGCAAAGGTCGATTTAAACGATCATAACTCTTATCACATAAAGAATTAGGTGGACTATGAACTACCAAATAAATGTTCTTTGAATTATCTTTCCAACACAACTAGTTTCACCTAATTTGGAGTTCAGAGTCAAACGTTATGGTCGTTTTACTGAACACTACTAGAGCAGGGAATTCCACGAAATCACATACGGGTCGTGGATTGAAGTACAACCCGTAAAGTGAGGTTTCATGGAAATTTCCAGAAGATCAAATTTTAGCTCCAGACTTCACAAATCCATCTACGGGTCGTAAAGCCTTCTACGAGTCGTGGATTGATCTCGTAAAAGGTTCCAGTAGCTTAAATTTTTGACACCCTTATCTATGAGAGAGACTTGCGGTCCGTAAAAAGTTTCATAGCCCATAGAGGTGTTTTGTAGAACATTCCAGTAACCAAGCTATTTTTATCCTTGACTTACGAGATGGATCTATGGCCCGTAGAATGACTTATGGACCATAAAGGGGTCTTATAAGTCAGATCGACAGTTTTTAATAAGGATAATTTTGTCCATTCCTATCAGTTTTTAATCCAACCCATGGCCGTTTTGGACTTAATTTATCCTAAAATAGAACCCTAGTTCATTCTTCACCATTCTTCACGCTTAGGGATCTCTTGAGAGCAACGGAGGAGAGAGGAAGATGAGGGTTTCGAGTACAAACGTGAGGATCGACTAAGGTTTGATCATTTCTCCTATTACTAGATATATAAGGCTAACTAAAATGTGGATTTTGTTCTTCCATGTGCCCCATAACCTGAATTGATGCAACTGTTGATGAATTGAGTCTTTCATGGATGTTTCGTGAAGATTTTTCTTAAATTCTAACATATATCTATATAATTTTGCGTGAATTATAGTTTTCATAAATTAAATACTAGAAATTGATGATTTAGCATTTTCTACATAAACCCTAGACTGAATTCTTGTTATTTTTACATATTGTATTTAAATGAGTATGCATGAGTAAAATTTGAACCTAAAGA
>JBCEWC010015413.1:0-13747 GCA_038996855.1 Solanum aculeatissimum
CCCCAACTCTAGAAAAGCAGAACGTTTGCTGAAGAACTAACTTTAATATTGTCCTTCTATTTGCTACAAAATATTGTACTCCATATGTGAACAATAGTAAAAAAAAGAAGAGAAGGAAAATATTTTTGACTGATTGTATAAGCAGAGAGTTTGTTTGAGATTTGATCTGCCTGTCATACAAGATCGAGTGAAATTGACAGTCTGTAAACTACCATTCACTTCTAAGCTCTAAAAGAATCCCTTACGATCCAAGGAGACTGGAAGTAGACATTACACTCATATTCCAAATCAGTATAAAATTTTGTCTCTTTTATTATTTTTGCAAATTTTATTGTTGTTCCTTCTGTGAAACTAGCTGGCCAGTCGACTATCGTTAAGAGAAATCGCAATAAAATTCAATTCACCCCCTTCCCCTCTTGTTTATCAATTGAGACGAGAGTTTTTGAAAATAAATTTTCTATCTTCACGAGGTAAAAATAAAATTTGCATAAATAAATTTTATCCCATTAAATAAAAGTGGTCACTCTCACATTGGTATCAATAACAAAATCACAACAGGCCTAATTTGTAAGACTCCGTTTTCTCGTCTTCCATAATATACATATTATGACATGTTGTATAAGGCATATATGACTCTGGATAAAACGTAAGGGCAATAAGGCTTCAAATAGGTGGTAATATCAAGAACTTAAAGTTTTAAGTCAAAGGAATCCCCTAAATATACATTCAGGATTAAAGAAATAGCCCGAGTGGCACCCCACCCTTTCCAAAAGGGTTAAATTCAGTTTTACTTTTCAGATTGGACTAACAGTGCATAATTTGATAATAATGGATTGTTAAGGGGTATTTTAATATCTCAAAGTTCATATGTTAAGTTTTGGAGTCAAGGAAGTTGCAAGATAAAGGTTAACCAAAGTTACCGTAAGCTTCTTTAAGAAATCCTTCTTAAATTTGGGTCAAATATATCAGACCATATATCCCAAAATATAAGAAGTTAGAAGTCCATGATATCAAATTGAAGGTCTACGAGTCTAGTTTGCAACACACAAAATCGTGTATCAATCCAACTTCAGAAAAAAAAGTTATGAAAGTTTTACCACGACTGCCTGAGCAGGAAACCAGGTCATGGGCCGAGTCGGGTCAAGCCCACTTAAATGTCGACTAATTTTCCCTTTTAAAGCTCAAAATGGAGAATTTTTGTCCCAAAATAGTTCAACAACTGAAGAGAAAGCTCCCACCAGATCAATAAGCAATTTCGGTAAGTTCTTCACGTTTTTATAGTTAAAAATAAAAATTCGCCTGCATACCTAAAAATACGTGTCTTACGCTTTGTGATTATTTTTTCCTCTTATTAGTTGTATTTGGGGTTATTTTTGGACTGTGAAAAAGTGGTGTTCTTGCTGGTCATTGTATATTTGCAGCTGATTTTTTTAGGTAATCATTTTGGGCCCTTTTACGATCATTTTTATGAAGTTCTACGGACGTTTCCTCACGTAAATGCTATATGGAAAATCTGGTCATTAATGCCAATTTATAGACTGTTTGTAGGTATTTTTAAGTTGCGTATATATAGTCGTTACAAAGCTTAGGACGTCGGAAACGACTTTGGTGAAGGAGCTTCGGGCGGTTGGACATCTGTTGGAAAGGTATGTCAAGGCTAAGCTTCGCCCTTCCTTTTTAGCACGAAATCTAGGAAATTTCCAAAACGTCAAATGAAATATTTTACTATTTTGTTGCTAGAAATACCTTCTGTGAAAAGCATTTGGATTGTAGCTGGATTATTTTCATGATGGTATTAGGTTGATATTCCATTCATTCAATTCGCTCAAACTGGACATTCAATATCTATATATCAATCTATCAGTTTTCCTGTCTACCTATCCTTATTTGATGTGTTGCTTTTTTTTGTATGGTGTCACTAAAATAAAAGGCTGGTTACGAGGGGAATGCAATATTCATAATCAATCATGTTTTCTTACTAAAATCATATTTGAAGAACTTAGAAAGTAACATGTCAATTTTCAGTAATCTCTAGTATAACATTCTTATTTAAACTACTAAGACACTTTATTCTTTTCAAGTACTTTCTTTTACTAATTGACATGGAATCAAGTGTAAGCATTATGTGAAGCACCTTTTTGAACATTTTCAGAATTAAGGCCCCATTCTAAATATTGAGTTAAGTTGTCAAACTTATTTGAAAGACATGTAAGATCCCACGGGCCATATGTATATGCTACGACAATGATTATAATGTTATGAAGATAAGTGTACTAATGAGTCAAGATTGGCTGAATTTATGTTATGACCTACGATGTGCATTCATATCATACATTGCATGTTATGCATAGACTTGGAGCTATTATCGTAGGTATGAGGCCTATTTGCTCAACTGACTATATATATGTATATGATACGGATGACCACAGGTTGGCAGATATGATGTCGGGTAGCTCCCGGAAAGGACCACCATTGCTAGCATTTGGTTGGGTATGTCATACATTTGCATCTATATATATATATGTATTCACGACATGCGATTACTCGAGCATATCATGCATATTTGGTCACTAGGAGGGTTACCTAAGTTTTGGTTACAAGTGGTATTTCTATTACCCTTTTTACTACAGTTATCTATGATTTCACTTTCTGTCTTACATACAAGTACATGTTTATTTGTACTAACGTCCCGTTGCTTGGGGACGCTGCATTTTATTTCGTGCGTGTAGGTTTAGTAGTGATTCTGATTGACCCCTCCAATAGGAGCTTAATTCAGCTGTGAGTTGGTAAGCTCCACCTTTTCCTGAAGCTTTCACATGATGCTTACTTTTTGTTGTACAGTTGGGTATAGTCGGGGCCTTGTCCCGACAGTATTAGTGACTCACTTAGAGGTTATTGTGAACATGTTATTTTGGGTTGATTCTTTTGTGCCTTCCATTCTCCGGTCATATGATTGGCATATATACATATAATGTGTGACTGTACTTCTGTTGTTGTAGCCTTGTCGGCTAGCTAGTACTTTATCATTTTTATTTACCTATCCTTATGTAAATGATTTATTGTTGACCAGGCCATGATCCATATAATCCAAGCTTAGTTTTTCAGATGTTATGTTACTCGATCTTTTAGACCATAGGTTAGTCAGTTAGCATGTTCAGTGACTTACTCGGCCAATAGCGATATTGAGCGTCAGTCACGCCTCTCCTTCTTTTGGAGCGTGACATAATTAATTGAACCTCCCATTATAATTTACCATAAATAATCTATGTATTAATTGAGTCCAGCCAAGTATTATATAAGTGGGAAACAGGAAAACAAATTGAATAGTTTATATTATTTATATATATGTACTCCCTTCCTTCCATTTTAACTATCTTTTAGCTGAAAAAAACTCAAAAGACTAAAATTGATTAAAAAAAATGTCCTTTAACTCTTTTTTAAAATGAAAATTTGTCTGGTACCTAGGCAATAAAAAATAGAAATATTATTCCCTTCATCTCAAATTAATTAAATTTTTGAGATTTTTTTCAAAGATCAACTCATTCTTAGATTACTTAGACAATAAAATATAGAAATATTACTCCCTTCATCTCTAATTAATTGAATTTTTGAGACTTTTTTCAATATTAAAAAATATTTGAATTGTTCAAAGTTCATGGTGAATGTTTGAAACTTTTTCTATATTTGCCCATTTATTGAACTTTTATATTTTCTAGGATATAAATTACACTACATATATATGATTTTACAAAGAGCAATAGTGAAAAGTATAATGTAAATTTTATCTTTGATTGTCTTTCATAATATATGTGCATTATCTCATAAATTCAGTTAAAATGAAACAGAGGAAGTATTAAATCAAGAAACATTTTGACTTGCCATTGTATCTATAGTATTAAATGCATTAGAATTTGAATTATGACTTTAATAAATATTTTTATCAATTAATAAAAATAAAATAATAATATTATTATATTAATTATTTTTTTTAATACAACAATAATATACTCAGTGAAATTCCACAAGTGATCATTGAGTTTGGTAGGAGTTTAATAGAAATAAATAAAAGTAGGAAAAGGTTGGAGCACTCATTTGATCCATTAAATTAAACAAGTGATTATCTTGAGTAATTAACGTTTCCCATAAAAATGAAAATGATCGTCATGCTGTCATCATCAAACTCCCATTCCTGTATCCCACGTGGGCGATTTTCATTGGTCATGCTGCTGCCACTCCTCCTTAATGATGCATGTTACTCCTTTTCTATTTTACTTAACCCCTATAGTATTTTAGAATGTTCAATAATAATTGTTCAGTTTATGAAATCAAGAAATAATTATACACTTATTTCTTAATTTATTCTTATCATTAATTATAATTATTTTCTTATTATATTTTTTAATATATTATATTAATTATATTCAAAAAATGATTTGATAAAATTATTTATATAATTTATTACTTTTTAATTTAACATGGATCAAGTAAAGATGAACATATGGATAATATAATTATCTCTTGTTTCACCAAAAAAAATAAATTGACTAGTGAGACCCACCCATGAATTTTTTATTTAATAAAAGGAAAAGCTAAAGAGAAAAATGTTGTGAGCTTTACAGCTAGCCTTCTCTGTAGCAACGACTTCCACGTATACTTTCAGTTTCAGCCCTCAATGCCGAGTTTTGATAAATCTCCAAAGCGTTGACTCACCTTCGTAGGAAGATCGAATAATGTAGAGATTATTTTTAATTAAATATTTTATTTTTATTTAATTTTGTGTTTAATTTAAAATTTTATATATATATTTTAATTATATATTTAAATTATTATGAAATTTTTTATTTTATGTAATTGAGTCAAAGGAGATTATTTTGTTGTGTCTTTTAACTAATTAAAAATAATAATAATTTTGAGACATGTTTGTTATTTTCTCACTTGAATTATATGAAGATAAATAATTCTAATTTTAATAAATTGATCAATCATAAAACGTCAATTTTCAATTTAATAAATATAAACCATCTACTTTTAAAATCGAAAAGAAGATAAACAATTATTAAAATGAATAGATTATTGATGATATCACACATCGTATTGGGGTAGCACGGACGAAATGGAGATTTTCCTCTGGAGTACTATGTGATAAGAAGATACTATCTAAACTCAAATGTAAGTTTTACAGGATGATGGTTAGAGTGTCTTTGTTGTATGGGTGAAGTGTTAGCCAATAAAAAATTCACATGTTCAGATGCAAGTCACGGAGATTAGGATGTTTGAGATGGACGTATGGACATACAAGAAGTGATAAGATTAGGAATGAAACCATTTGGGAAAAGCTAGAGGTGGCCCCTATGGCTGACAAGATGAGGGAAGCGAGACTACAATGATTTTTGACATGTGCAACGAAGAAGTAGCAATGCTCCTGTTAGGAGGTGCGAGAGGTTGGATTTAGGAGTTACTCGGAGGAGTAGAGGTAGACCAAAGAAGTACTGGGGAAAGGTGATCAGGCAAGATATGGTGAAACTTGATCTCACCGAAGACATAATCTTAGATAGGAAGGAGTGAAGGTCGCAAATTAGAGTAACAAACTAATAAGTTAGTAGGATTAGGTTGATGTCTGACTGTGGAGTAGTAAAGTAGTAGGATTTATCGTGTCTTTATATCTTGTGTTGTCATTACCCGTCCTATATGTTAATTGTATTGTATTTTCAGACTATCATGTGATTTTCGTTATTAGTCGCTCTTTTTGTTTCCTTTTCTTTTCCTTTCCTTTTTTACATATCTAATTTATTTTGCTTATGAATTTTGAGACGAGGGTTCCCAGGAAACAACTCTCTGGTTCTATGAGGTAATGGTCAGGTCTGCGTACATTCTACTATCTCTAGACCTCACTTATGAGATTCCACTGGTATGTTGTTGTTGTTGTAATAAACTATCTACATTTATACATAAAATTTGCAAGTTGTAATTATAATATGAAATTTACAAGTCATTTGACTTTGAGAATTTATCTAACATAGTTATTGAATTTTGTTTTGTATCAATAAAATCACTTAATTAAGTCTTTGTATCAACAAAATCACTCAACTAAATTAATTATCAAGAAAAAAATTGACATAGCAAAATAGTTTTTTGTATATTATGTAAATATGAACTCACAAATAAATAAAATTAAAAAAAATTAACATGATAAATTTATTATTTTTTTGTATTATGCAAATATGAACCCACAAATAAATAAAATTTATAAGCTAATTTATTTAAATAAATTTCATAGTACAAAACTACAAATATAAAATATAAAATCAATAAAATTTTAAAAGTGTAAAAGAATTTGAGGAACATTTTGTCTTTACATATTTAATCTCATGATATTAAATTCTATGTATTACTAATACCACCAAATGAAAGATACTAATTAATACCATAAAATGTATGAATATACATGAATTAATTATACATAAGATCAAAATTATTATCAAACATAGTATTAATTAATACCATATATAATAAATAAATTATTTCTCCTAATACTCCCACCTAACGACCCTTAATTCTTTTTTTTTCTCTATTATTCTTGGGGAAAAGAACTGCTAAGTTTAAAACAATGGAGTACCACAGTTTTTTTTTCATTAAATTTTTTTCATCGTATTGATATTTAAAAAATTATAGATAATATTTTTATATAATTTTTAATATTTAAATTTTAATTTTTAATATATTAAATTAATATAATTTAATTTAAATTTTAAAAACTAATTTGGAATTATCTAACATTATACTCCAAGAGAGATTACTTTGGAACCGAGTGAGTAGTATTATACTCCCTTGGTTCATTTTTGCTGATTCATTATTTTAAAAAATAAAAATTTATTTTTATTTGTAACTTTTAATATATAAAAAAATTAATTTTTTTATATTTTATCTTAACATTAATTACTTAATCCTAAATTAATTTTTAAGATCTAATAATAAATGTCAATTAATAAACACATTATAATAATATAAGAAGAGTACTAACCTTGATACTCTCTCTATCTTATTTTAGTTGTCATGTTGCGCTTTTCAAAAGTCAATTTGATTAATTTTTAAAGTTAAATTAATTTGATATTTTAAAATAAAAGTTTAGACATTCAAAAACAAAAAAAAAAGTATTAATTACAATTTTTTTATATTAATATGATAAAAAAATTTTTTAAAAAATATTACTCAATTATTTACATAATTTGATTCTAGAAATAAAAATTATGACAGTTAAAATAATTTGGAGGGAGTAATAATCGATATAAAAAGGTAGAATGACCTAGGAGGCCCTTATACTCGTTCCGTTTATCACATAGACCCTTATACTCAGAATTTTGCCAACTGAAAACTTAAACTCGATGAAACTCAATATATTAAACCCCTCTGACCATTGACCAAGCTTATGTGGCAACTTAATTGTTGACTTGGCAAAGAAGCATGATTTCACACACTCAAAGAGCGTGAAATACCATATTTGATCCACAAAAAATTAAAAAAATATAACCCATTTCTTCTTTTTTCCAACCACCCTCTCCTTTCGTTCCCACCCGACCCCGTCCTCCATTTCTTTCCTTTCTTCCTTCACATTTTCATTTTTTTTCCCACTTTCTCTTTCTACCCCAAATTACAAATGAATTTGTGCTACAATTTATAAAGTGATAGATCTAATAATTTTTCATTTTTTAGCAACAAGATATTCTTTAATAAAGAAATTTTTTTAACAGTGCTTAGTATGTTTAGGAAATAAAAAACAAGTAAAAAGAGAGAGCACCAAAATGAATAAGAAAAGAATGAGGGGAATGAAGAAGGTGATTGTAGGTTGGGGAATGGAGATGGTGATTAAAAAAAAGGAAAAAAACTTTTGAAAGAGAAAAGTTGTTGCTATGTGAAAATATGTTTTAACATGTCATTTTCTATGTGGAAATTTAAAATGGCGTAGAAAATTACGTGTACTCGTTTGTAAGTTACGCACCATACTAAGGTAAAAAAAGTATTTAAAATATTGCATTTTAGTGAGTACGAGGGTTCAGTTGGTAAACTTCTGAGTAGAAGGGTTTATGTGACAAATAGAGACAAATATAAAGGCCTAATGGATCATTCCGTCACATAAAAAAGAAACTTGTTTATTTTAAGACTAAAATATTACATTTTAGTGAGTACGAGGGTTCAATTGACAAACTTCTGAGTAGAAGGGTCTATATGACAAATAAAGATAAATATAAAGGCCTAATGGATCATTCCGTCACATAAAAAAGAAACTTGTTTATTTTAAGAGTTTGAACAGAGAGATTGTAGCCTCACACTAGATGGATTTTTGGGTTCCGAAATCTTTAATTACAAAAAAATAAATTATTGGATAAAAAAGACTATAAGAATGAAGAGGTCATAAATCATAATACAGAGTTTCCAATAGTAGTATGTATATTTAATTATTAATAATTAAATGTATAAATTATTATTTATTACTCTCTCTGTCCATCTTTACTTGACCCCTATACTATTTTAGGATGTCCAACAATACTTGTCCAGTTTATGAAATCAAGAGATAATTTTACACTTAATTTTTAATTTACCCTTGTCATTAATTATAATTATTTCTCTATTACATTTTTCAATACATTGTATTAATTATATTCAAAGGGTGATTTGGTAAAATTATCCTATCATTTACTATTTCTTAATTTGTGTGTCAAGTCAATAGGGGCCAATTAAAGTTGGACGGAAGGAGTAAAAGAAATGACAAAGACTTGAGAGGCTATTTTCTGTTTCGGACCCACACTCCCAACAACGCGCAGAAAACTTCAATTAGGGCTTCTTCTCTCTTAGCTTTAAATTCCTTTTTTTACCAAATTATTCATCTTACCATTATTTTTTGGTAACATTACTATAATGATTATCTCCTAAGTTTTAGATTTAGCTAGACAAAAATATAAGCTGCATATCAAAAAGGGTGCACAGATATGACCATTAAAAAAATAATTTATCTAATTTTTGTGGTAAAGAATACTGATTTTTTTTCTAATAATAATAAATGAATAATATGAGTATCTCTAAAATAGAAATTGTCTTTCATTCACTATGTATAAGTTTAAAAGTGACATTTAATTTTTTTTCCCCTTGGAAAACTTCTCAGTGTCATAAAGATAAATTGTCGCAATTTTTAAATACAAATGTACAATGACCTTATCATATGGATGCAAAACTTGAGTTGCACGCATTTGGACCTTATCGTTGATTAAAAATAACCACTCCCTCCCTCAGTGTTAGCAAATAATCCTTAAATATTTATATAATTATTATTTATTTTGTAAAGTAATAACTTTGAGATAAATTAAAAGAAATATAATGAGACAAATAAAAAGGAGCCGGTGTGGTGCGTTCCTTTAATAATAAAATTTTAAGAAATTACTCGGATATTTTTGAGTTTGAAAAAGGAAAAATAGGTAGTGTTGATTATTGAGTTGAGCATTAAATATTTGATGGGCGACTCCCAACTTTCACCTTCCCCTGTAAAAGAGAAGAAATGAATTTTGGTTTGCCAGGCCAGGGAAGACTTTTCTCTCTCATGAGGGAGACGATTACACAAATACTAAACGTCGCAATTTAATTCTTCCTTGAAGATTAAAAGAACAAGGTATGTTTTATCCTCTTCTTCAATTTAGCTGAAATTCATCTTTTGACTTTGTATTTTGGAGTTTAAAGTCTATTTGCTGGATCTACTTCTAATTTCCATCTTTCAAACAAGCAGCAAATTCTTCTAATTTGAAAAAGTGAAAGGAATGATCTGAGTTATTTCATATTCTCTACCACTTCTTTTGCAGTTTAGTGATATGAGTAGTCAAACGAACAGTAAAGTTCGGTTTGTTAGATGTCCCAAATGCCAATTGGTTCTTCCAGAGTTAGCAGACATTCCTGTCTACAAGTGTGGGGGATGCGCCACAGTTCTACAAGGTCTATTTTCTTTGGTAACATAAGTGATTATGGTTTAAGTTGAAATGATTTTCTCACAATTTTTATCTTGGATGCAGCTAAGAATAGGAAAAGAGCTCCTCCAAAGAACAACCTACTTCACCAGAATGAAATCAGCAGCCCAAGTGAAGAAGCTTGCCCTCCTTCAAAAGGACTGAGCGAATGGAACAAGTCAGATCAAGGGGGCGCTACAGACTGTAGCAAGGAGCTACCTCCACAGTTAAGTTCCACCAATGAGCTTCCAAGCTCTTCTGGGGTTAGCTGCCTTGAGAAAGAAGATGAACGCACTTGTTCTTTGGATGACGAGACAGAACAATATGAAAATGAATCTCGGGATCACCACCAGTTCGCAGGGGGAGAAAACTTCTCTAATAGACTTGCTACTTCAGATCAACTTACTTGTCCTGAATTGGCAAGTCCTATTATTGAAGCCAAAGAAGATGCCAAAGGTGCAGTGGTTGAAGAGAGAGAGAAACTGGAGCTGGATAAAGACACTGGATGTCCAACCCATGAAACTGAACAAGATATGCAAGGTTTAGCCCTTCAAGTGACACAACAACTGGAACTGGAGGAAGACAACTTTCTTGTGGATGACTGCACTGTAAATGATCAAAATAGAACTGGAGTTAATCCCAAGAGTAACTCCCTTGATGAGAGTTCTACTTACTCGGAATGTGTCTTTAACAGAGATGAAGTATCTACTGGAAGTGGGGCACATGATGATGGAAATGAAAGCAAATATCTTGTGGAACAAATCATTGGAAGGGGCCAAAATAATTTCCAAGGTTACAATGCAGAATCTCCTGAAAATGAAAGATACGCCAAGGAAACCTCTTCATCGACCGAGTTCGCCCGAGACTTTGAGAAGCAGTCATCTGTATGCTCTGACATGTACCAAAGTATTTTGAATGAAAGCATCATATCAGACACTTTGATGACTACTGATCATGAGCAATTTGAGCAATTTCATAAAGAGATGCCCTCAGATTTTGACCGTATAAGCTCTATGGATACGTTAGCAAATCAACCGGTAAATATTTGTCGATCTGAACCTCCTATTAATCTCAGAAATGTGATCAGATCTCCTACAGACAGAAGTTACTATGCCTATGATGGCAGTGCATCTTCATGTGATGGGGATGATCATATACCTGATCAGTACCATCACCAATCTGTAAGGAAGTTTAAGGAAGCATGCCCGGTCAGCCACAGTGAGTTTCTTTTGGATGGTAGAAGCCGAGTAAACCATACAATGAACGGTGAGTCAAAGATGGTGCAGCGAGCAACAAACTTGTTTACAGCAATACCGGGAAGGAGTCATCAAGCTACAGAAGGAAGCAACTGGATTCGTGAGGAATGGCCTCAGTCTAGAAAACGTGGTCAGGCCTCTGGAGGTAGAATGACATTGGACAAGGATGAGCATGCCACAACATTTCCGTTTATTTCAACAGGTTCTCATGCAGGACATAAGCATGGAAACCCTTCAAGTTATCGGAAAAATATGACCCACCATTCTAGTCTCCTTCCACCCAGAATGCCCTCAGATTCAGAACCAGACAAAATACAATTGTTGAGAATGGTGTATGAACTTGAAGATCAATTGCGCCAGACACGTATTACTAAAAGGATGTCCAATGGACGGTTTTCTGCAGAGCTAATGAGGGATGAAGATTATAACCCCTCATACTATGATCAGTTTTTGGAAGATGGTGAACTAAGTGGTGATTTGAACTATTCTAGATATCCTGTAAGATGCAGTCATGGAAAAGGCTGGCCGCGACAACGTAAAAGCATAAGAATACCTTTTTCTGCAGAGGCTTCACATTACAGGCACCAAGCTGATTGCCTGTGCTCACATTGCTCCCCTAAGCTCCGGCGTTTTTCAGAGCAGCTGCATCCTTCAGTTTGCTATAACAAAGTCCGTGGGGTTGCATGTTCCAGCTGTAACTGTTGCAATCACCTCCAGTCTGATTCTTCAAGTCCTCAGCATTACTCAAGCTCTGAGTATTCCCGATGGGACCGTGATACAAAATCTGATGATAGGAGGCACAAAGATTATGAGATGAAGAAACCGTATCTGCGGGAAACGTACTCAAAAATGCGGCATCTCCGACCAGTAGCTGGTGGAGCACCGATAATTTCTTGTTACTACTGCAATGAACTTCTACAGCTGCCTGCAGACTTTGTTCTTTTCAAAAGGAGATGCCACCAACTTAGATGCAATGCTTGCAGAAAGGTGCTGAAGTTTACTCTCCAAAACCAGATACATGTAGTCCCATTCCATGCAGAGGCTTTAGCTCCCCCACCAAGTGAGGTTGATGACAACAGTGGTGTCACTGATCAACAGAATATGGCATTTGAATATCATCTTAATTCTTGTCCTCGTACTGAACGAATATCGTGTTCTGATGATTTGGGACCATCTTTCTGCAGAAGCATCTCTACTGAAGGGGAGTCTTCAGTACCTCCAATTGAATCTCTTAGAAGGACATGTTTCAACAGAGATAGATCCTCTAGTAGTTGTTCGGCTCCCACAAAAGATAGAAAAATGAAATCTGTTATGAGGGAACCTTTTGTGGGGACCTTTGGATCACCAGAGCCTTCAACTAAGATGTCTAAGTGGGGAAAAACAGCATCTTCAGAAATCGAAGAAGTACGACCAAATGGAGGCTCTCCTCTTCATCGGCTTATGGGTTATAATTCACCAAGTGAGGTGATACATTGGTGACTGGCTCAACGAAGCAAGGATCAAAAACAAAGGGACAAGTCATTAGGAAACAAAGAGAAAGAGAGCATTTTCTCAACACAAAACTTTACTTCATTCAGGTGCTCATCTGTTTGTAAATCCTGAGTATCATTTTTCTCTCTACTTGTTTCACTTCACACAGGTGAATCAAATTGGCAGCTTGTAGGTTATATAGAAAAATTGAGGTGTTCATGGTACAAGTGTGGATTTCCAGTTATTTGTGTGTTGATAATTAAATGTATTTAGAATAAGGACATATTTCTTCTTATTCATTTTATATCTTTATGGCTGCTTTTACATTATTCTTTCCAGTACTCACCTCACCAATGTTTGTAACGTCTATAGTTGATAACTGATCCTTGTCACTTTTGTTAGCCATAGTTAGAATTGCCTGCTTAATTGGGATTCGATTTATATTAGGGCCTCATCAAACTTATAAGCTCTCATTTTAATTTATTTTATTTTTTGAGTGCCAACTGTCAAATATACAAGATTTTGTAATATAGTTACCAAGTATTTCTTAGTAATTTTTATTTATGTTTGAAAAAAATAAAATACAATTATTATTTTTTCTCTTTCTTCTTTATCTCTCTGTACAAATAGTCCAGCCATTTTGTTCTCATTGGCTTCTTCCATCATCATTTGATCTTTCTTCTTAATTATTCATACATATTCATTTTTTTCCTCCTTCACAGTGCAGTTTTTTGTGAATTTTTCTTTCAATTCTCTTTTTATATTTACAATTAAAGCTAATTTTTAAGATAAAATTTTGTTTTATTTATTGTTTCTAGGGTTTTTGTTGGTATTTTTCTACAAAATTAAATGATTTTTGAAATATTCGTTTCATTTTTCTACTATAAAATTTCTTGGTTAGTTCCCTACATTTTCCATCTCTTTTGAATCTTCTTTCTGATTACACATTATATTATAATCATTGTTGACACCCAATTTTGACCATCCACGACATAAATTAGCTATCGAGCTTCTTCGAATTTTTAACAATTCAAA
>JBCEWC010015414.1:0-13747 GCA_038996855.1 Solanum aculeatissimum
TAAAATTTAATAAATAATAAAGGATAAAGGATAAATTAAAGTTATTTAAATTTAAATAAGGGTATAATTGGAAAAAATAAATAAGAAAATTATAGAATACCACCAAATTGGTGGTTTAAAAAAGTGAAGATTTTCATGATTACAGAACCATGAAACAAAACCATATCATATCACATAACTAATAAAACAATAAAAACAAATATGATTATCTTACTATCCATACGATACCACTAAAAACCAAGGAAGCTGTAGGGAAAAAGGTGCCTATTTGTTAAGCTAAGATAAAGAGTAGAAAACTAGTAAGAAAAAGCCAAAGAAAGACTTGACTTAGAAATGATGGACTGAGTAAAGCCAATGAAAATTAGACACGTAAACATTTCCTCTTTATTGCCGAAGATTGCCTTCCTCACCAGTCTCCTCCTCCTAAACAGAACCAACTCATCACACCATTTTTAACTCTCTAAACCATAAAAATCTTCTATGCTACAAAACTCAGTAAAACGCTCAAACTTCACCATCAATTTCTCAAGTTTTTTTCCATTTGTTTGTTGATCAGAAAAAGGACTACACTCCGCTATCTCTGTGAGTTTTTTTTTTCCTTGTAATTTGGTTCTCCGGAGTTGTTTGCTTGCCGATCATGTTTCATCTTTGATTCTATTTTATGTTTTTCGCAATCAAAATTCATTATTTTGTCTTTCTATCTGTTTTGATCCATTTTTAACTTGTTTGAATCCCTTGTTTTCTCCGTCTCTTTTTTGCCATAAATAGCTGATAGTGTGAACTGGAATTTTAGTGGATCACAATCATCAATGTTTGATTGTGTTTTTTTCAATACTAATTTTTAGGACGTAATAAAGCTAAAAATCACAATTTTATTGAATGGATCAATAATAAACAAATTATATTTTTATAACTCTAAATAGTAGATGATGAATGGGTTATCCAGTCTCTGATATTGCATGAAATTATATGAACCCTGGAAATTTAACACAGATGATGAAATTATTGATTTTCTTACTGGTATGCGTTTGTTTATATTGGTGGTTATCTAATATATTAGGACTCAGAGTCAAGTGACGTCTTGTTTATATGTGACAGTAATTTGATCCCAAGTTTAAGAAAGTAGATAAAAAAATTTATTTTGTGAATTTAAATTTGGCGTCTTTAATTTTCTTCCATATAACGCAAAACTTGATCCCCAAGCAGTTTGGTATATTCCTAGTAACTACAACCAAGTGGGAATAGACTTATAATTTGTTACAAAGTCTTAGTCAAATAATTTGCATGCGTTGACAAAGGTAGCTCTCTTTCTTAATTTGCCTATTCCTTTTGTTTCACTAATTTCATACATTAAATTTAGTATATCTAATAATTTAGTTATCATTTTACATAAGTAATGCTTAATTGATTGGCTTTTAGTAAGATCAAGTCTTGGAAAAAAATGATGGTATTAGACTATTAGTAATATAATTGGATAGCATGTAACCTAATGACTAATAAAGTGGATCAAGAATTATGAGGTTCTAAGTTTTAAATATCTATTAAAAATTTTAAATTAAAATATATATTTTTCAAACTTTAAGAAATGAAAAAAAATATTCTTTTCGTTTATAATGGCCTAATATTATTTGAATATCAAATGTTTTAATAGGTGTATAACAGTGAACAAAGGATTTTGTAGCAAATTAGTTTGACTGGATTTGGTATGATGGAATTCTAGATTTGATGAGTGAAAAATATTTTTAGGAGAAAATATATTATATTAAAAATTAATAATCAAAATGAATATTGGGTTTTTGATTTATTTTTTTTGAGTATGAGAAACGAATAATAATGTACAAGTGTTATATCAAGATGAATTTAATATTCTCCCATTTTTAAAAGAATGATCTATTTTTCTTTTTGGTCTCTTTAAGAAAAAAGATCTACTTTTTTTTTTAAGTAAAACTTTAATTTCAACTTTCCACGTGATATGTTTAAACCACAAGAATAAAGGGTATTTTGGTACATTTGACATAACATTCATTTAGGACCACAAGATTGAATTTTTTTTATTTTCTTAAACTCCGTGATAAGTCAAACTAGGTCATTCTTTTTTAAACGAGTGAGTAGTTAATATAAATTTCTGAGTTTCTCTTCAACAACTAGACATTGCTCTGTGATTGTGATTTCATGGGTTGTTTTCCCAATCAATAATTTCACTCTTTTGTCTTTTCCTTTCTGTATTTCCAATGTGTGAAATGGATTTTTGATTCCATTGTTTTCTCCATCCTTTTTTTGTTTGCTTTTAACGGGTTTTCCATGCGAAATTGTTTTATAGTTAGTGGCTTTACATGAAGAAATATATGAATCTTGGAATTTAACTCTGCTCTTTTCTGTATGATACAATCTGTGCTTCGATTTTCTTGATGGATTTTGCCTTTCTATTTTTCTTTTCTGTAAATTAATATAACATGTTTACAAAAAATTATATCAGCAAGGATTAGTGTATGAGCGTTTTTTTGTAAATCTTGGTGTATGATCTCAATATATGTGAAAGCAGGATTGATTTCAAATTCTTTGTCACGAGGGCTGACCATTAGGCTTTGTTAGGAGTCTTGGCATGAATTTTGTAGCGTACAATATAAGTGACTGCTTCAGCTCACATTTCTGTTAAGTTCCACCCGAATATATAGTATATTTTTTCTTATTATAATTCTTTTGAAAAAGAAAAAAAAATGGAACTTAGCAGAAATTTCAGGGAATAAGTCAACATTACCTGTATACTCCTTAAAACTGTTGATCTTTGACGCTAATATATAAATTTGGAATGACTATTTTTCTAATTACAGAAAAATGGAATTCTCTCAAGCAGACTACATGAGTGAGGGCTCTGACTATAATTCTCTTAATATCTTCAATGGATTTCCCTCATCAACTGCATCTCAGAGGCAGGTATGTTCAAGTTCCTGATTAGAGATTGATCTTCTTTTCGATAAAAAGAGTGCATTGGTAGTTCAACTTATCTGCAAAGAGTAAAGTAGCAACTGTTTTCTTTATTTCTTGCTGGTTAAGGCCTTCTCTTTTTAATAATTGTGCTGCATGCACTTCCTTTGTGACTTAAAACAGCAGTTAAAATGGACATGTTGTGTTAGTTCTGAGTCATGTTTAGCAAAAATATTGAATAAAAGTTCAAAGCGTTTTTTTGATGATTAGTGGTGTAGCCTAGTTTTCATGTATTACCATCTTCTTCCCCATTCTTTTCTTTTTGATGATGAATGCACTTGACTAACAATTCATGCAATATACAAGCTTCAATTAATTGATTGAATATCCCATTGTGTTTCATGAACGGCCAATCTTTAGTCTCCTGTTTTCTTTATAGCCGCTTCTTTAGACCAATCTGCTTTGTAGAAGTAATCTTTCTCCTTAGAAGAAGCAAGGAAAGGAGTCTACCGTACCTCTTTTGAGAAGTTTCTCCTCTTGCACTGCAGCTTGTAGGTCATGGCTTTAAGACTGATGCTCATCAGAAGGAAGATGAATTTCCTGCACACATCATAAGGAAAGGGGATAAGAAGATAAAAGATGTGGTGAAGGAGCATGTACTCCCATTCCTTCCTGCTAAATTGCTTATGAAGTTTAAGGCTGTGTCCAAAGATTGGGATAAATGGATAGCTAGTCCCTTACTAACCCACCAACAAAGTTTTTCTTGCCAGAGTTTTTCGGGCTACTTCTATCAAAACATGAAGAGTAGATGGGATGTGAATCCTATGTTTTTATCTCTGGACCATTCTACAAGTGGAGTTCCCAACCCAGCCCTTGAATTCTTGCCTGAATTGGTCAAACTTCTAAGCTCTTGCAACGGGTTGCTCCTTTGTCAGGGGTCAGAAAAGTATTACGTGTGCAATCCTGCAACCAAAGACTGGAAAACTCTCCCTCCTCCTCAGTATTACCATGGGGCTGAACCGGCAGTTGTTCTTGCATTTGAGCCTTCTCTTCGTAACATTGAGGCATATTATCATGTTATCTGTGCATTTCCTATGCTTGATCAGCCAATAATCGGCTTTGAGATTTACTCTTCAGAATCAAATTCTTGGAGCTGCTCTTCTGCATACTGTTCTGATCTAGAAAATCCGTCTCTTGTTTGTGGGGGCTTGTTTATGAAGGGGGTTGCTTACTTTGAAACAAAATCAAACGAAGTACTGGCCTTTGATGTGAAAGAAGAGATTCCTGCAATTTTATCTTTACCTGTCCAAGTTGGGAGGCATGGATCAGTAACACAGATGGAAGGTGAGCTGAGCTACGTTATTGCTAATAACGAATGTGAAGATGTTTTCTTAATAGATATCTATCAAGGCATGGAAATGAGCCTGAAGCGCAGCGTTAGCATCAATCTTGGACCCTATAGCAGTCTTACTCGAGCTTGCAAAGTTCTACCCTGTGTTAACAGTGATGCTGTGGCGATTCAGGTTGGCGGAATCATATACTTGTATCACATCAGGGAGCAGAAAGTTGAGTCTACAGCAAGTTCAAGAGCTATGGGTTCGGGCATAAAGTTCGTGCCCTACATAAACAGCCTTGCTATGCTACATTGAGCTGAAGGAGCCTGCTTTCATTAACTATGTCCATGGCTTTTCCATAGAGTAGAAAATGACTTATTTTGCAGCTTTTTTGAATCTTTGCTTTCATTGTGACTTGGATGTGTAAAAAGAATATGCATGTTGACATTCTCTTTTTGGTAAATCAAGGATTTTGTGTCAGGAGCTGTTTCATGTGGGTGGTGACATTCTCTGTTATCTTTCGCCTCAGCCTGAATATTTATTTATTCATTTTTCGACTCTATCATATGAGTGTTGTGCACAAGGTATAATAATTCAAGTAACAAATATATTGAAACATGTTAGAGGTAAGAGAAATCAATCTTATGAGTACTATAGTGCACTTTGTATACTACAAAGTAAAATGATATACAACATGTTTTCTTGAATAGGATATTAAATATACTTCATGTAGCCTTTTCTTTTGTGAAAATATAATAATCATTCTTTCCAAATAACGAAGTTTTACTATCTAGCTCCATGCAGTAATTTTAAGAACATTGCCTTCAATGGAACTCAATCAAATTATATACACAATTTCTGTATATGAAATTCTGGTCTATAAATTATCTGTAATTCTTTTAAAGTAGATTCAAATTATCATGAAATTTACAATGTTCATTTACACCTCTTTCTTTCATAAGGATTAGTGATGAGTCGTGAAAATACGACTCTTATGACGCCTTAGATATGGGATTTTTGCGAGTTTTCAAGCAATTTTGTTGGTTTGATATTTTATTTTGTGTTAATTTGCAAGGAAATGGAGAAGGCATGGAAATTTGGGCAAAATGCATGAAAAAAAGAGAAAAAGAGCTTAAGTGCGTCTACACGAGCACCACCACGGCCCATGCAACACCACACGGACTGTGGGAGGTACCCTGGAACTGGCAAGGGATGGAGTTGAGGAGCAAAAAGGCAAGTGAGGCACTACGGGCGCTCTCACGGCCATTGGACTGTTGAACGACTCGTGATGGTCGGTCGTGACCCCACACTTGAGCACATGAAGATGCGATGGAGCAATAAGAAGCAAGGTTGGTTCCACAGGCCCTTTGCACGGACTGTGAAACCGTATAACGGATCGTATAGGCCACCGTGAAGTTGATGTGGCTTTGGAAAATCCATCGAAAATCTACAAAACCATGCAAGTGTGAATCGACGAGACCCTCCGCGAGGCATGGACCACACCACGGGCCGTGAAGAGGGTCGTGTTGATGTGGAGGCATTTGGCAGCAAGGAATTTCTCCAAGGCAAGGTTCACGGGCCATCTACACAGACCGTGAACCTCACCATGGGCCGTGTAAGAGAGCTCAAGAGCGGGGACCAAGTGGAAGACCACAGACCGTTGCATGGTTCGTGCAAAGTATCACGAGCCGTACAAACGACTGTGGTCCATGCCGACGTTTATTTTCCTATTTTAAGTTCGATTAGATTTTTCCATGTATATATAAGACTTTTATATTCCGTTTTTAATTATCATTGACTGCTGGAGACTAAAAACGACGAGAGAACACTATTTCACACATATTTTCATTGAGATTTTGGATTTTTGATCTTCTTCTTAAGATTTTAATTTGTGAATTTCTTCTATTATAAATTGTAAGTTCTCAATCATGATTTTCTCATCTTGTTGTGGGTTATTTACATTGAATATGATAGGCTAAACTCACAACTAGGGTTATGGGAACCATGACAATTCAATAAAGTAGACAAATTTGAGTTGAATTTCGAGATTGGTCATTGCATACATTGTAACGTTCTTCACTTTAATTTCTTTCTCAATGAGTTGACACATTGAAGGTATGCCTGTATTCATTGCTTGCCCGGGAATGGGGTGGTGATTAGGAAAAGAACTTTATAACAGAAATTCAAGGTTAACAACCTAGTATAAGTACTTGAGACCGGAAGGTGAGAGTATTCTGGGATCCGTAGCAAGAGTTATGAATGTACGTTCTGAGACCGGAAGGAGAGGAATGAAATACATCTAAAAAGGACCGAGAGGTGAATTAGGTGTTAGCTAACTTGATCTTGTCTGCATAATCATGAATGGGTCCATTAATCAAATTTGGCTATCGAGTTGAGCCTCATGGGGAACACAATCCTAGCATATAATTAATCGATTGAAATCTAGCGGTTATCAAGTTCCTTCTAATATTTTACTTAATTTAACAGATTCTCATCCTAAACCCCCCTCCCCACCCCTTACCCCCCCCCCCCCCCTTTTACCTTTGCACTCTTGTTTCTGAGAAATAGATATGACATTTGAAAACGGATGCTAATAGATATATTCTCACGCATTCCCTGTGGAATCGATCTCAACTCTTGCAGAGTTCTATATTTGATCAACAACCATTTTACTATTCCTTTTGGAATATAAATTTAGGATATCAATTAACTAATCTTTATTGTGTCATACGAAATAGAAAATTTTCACGAATCTTTAGCTTTTGAGTATTTTAGTTTACACGTAATATATTATATGATAAATGCATTTACATTAAATGCCTCCAATTCTACTTAGGAAACTACATAATTAAATACATTTGATTTATGCCGAGTATATTTAATGAAATGATATTATATTTACTTAATATTTTCTCTTTTACCTTTTTGTTTAATGTAAATAGTAGAAAAAAGAGAGTGTGCATTTATGTATATTTAATATAATCAAATAGTCACACCAAAATCAATAACAATCAAAATATAATATATTTAATTTAATTTTAATAATTTAAAAATTAAATTAATTAAATTATTTCGTGAATCGAACCATAAACACTCTGCATATTTTCTTATTCATTTTGTTTGGTTGGGTGTATAAACATTAATTTTTATCATAAATAATATTGATGTAATATACTTTAAATATAATAAATTACAGTTAAAAGTAACATGAACAAAAAAATGAATAAATAATCATTTAGATTGAGGCGCGAATATCTCGCTGTCTTTAAGGAGATTCAAGTCCAATGCAGCATAATCTATATCGATCCAATAATATATCTCTTGACTTGTCCCCTCCAGAATATAACAACCCAACAATATCGTATGACTCAAATAATTTCGAATTTGTTGAAGAGTCCAGAACAGCCACGCCCCGAGAGGGTACCCTTGGTGTGACTCACACTTGAAGAACCATTGTTGATTCCCCAAGAGAACCACCTGACCTCATCGCCACATCATACTCGACAGCGAAAGAATACTCAGAAAAACAACCATTTTAGATAAATAAAACTCTTATAATAATAGTTTCCAATGATCAAGTTTGAAAAATAAAAACAATCAAACTATCTCTACTCAATGTCTATGAAAAAATTATCAAAATACCCCTAGATGAGAGAATGCTTCATAGCGCATTTTCCAAAACTCTTTTGGAAAATTCGAGGCCGAAAATGCGATCAACACGAAAAATTGTGTGAAAAAATGGTCTTGGTTGATTTTTAAAGCAATCGGATTAAAAATAATTTTTTGAGGCAAATATGCAATTCTAGAAAAGTATGCGACAAGTCTGTGTCGCGGACTGATCGCGAACTTGCACTTAAAATTTGGTGCCATTATTTCTACGGGATTAGAAAATCAATCGGAAAATGATTTATGTAAAATTACACATAAAACACATTTTACAAATGCGATTTATGTGTTATTTCGTGGAAAAACAGTTTCTGAATGCTTTTTAAGTTTTCTGTCAAAAAATGAACTAAAGCGCAACCAGACTTTGTTGCGGACATGCCCCATTTCTGTACTTGACATTTAGTTTTAAAAGCAAGGTCATTCTAGTCCTTTCCCCACCCATTCTAAACTAAAACCATATCGTTTTGAAATCATTTTCAGCCCTATATTAATTTCTAAGCGTGAATTTTCAGTCATTTATGCTAATCCATCTTAAGAACTAGGGATAAGGAGAAAAGAGAAGGCTAGGGTCCAAGAAGATTGAGGTAAATTTCTTGCAAATTCGATTGTTCTTTGATCTCAGGTATGTAAGACTAAACTAAAACATGAAATTATTCTTCCATGTGCCCCTTGATTGAGATGGATTGATAGATGAACGTATTGAATCCTTATGCATGTTTTCTTGCAAAATTATACATATCTTATGTATCTTCATATATCGATGATAATCATAAACTTGATTTACTGACTACTTGCTTTTATATGAGTTATTTCATAAACCCCACATATTACTTAATAAAAGATTGTATGAATGAACCTAGGGATTGAGTCTAGAGCCTTAACAGCATGATTATGATTGTGGCTGAGCATGATGATATGTTGATAGAGCTTGATGGTCTTAAGAGTCTTCCTGATTGAACTCTAAAGATTAGTGTAATTGATAATCCTCTTGCATAATTGTCTAATTCATTCTTGAAAGGTCGATGGAATTGATTGGCCGAAGTGTTGAAAGATATGATTGAGAATTTATTTGATAGTTGATAGGTTGAAAGGCTCGATTGAAGATTGATGTGAGTCCTTATGAGTCTCATTGATTTGATTGATTGGGTTTGATTGTTTATGAGCATTGAGTCTTGAGAGGAGTATCGAGCACTGAATGGAGTAAGAGTCAGTCCAACTCGAACTCAATAACTACGCCGCCATGCATAGGAGAGGATTGAAACCGTTAAATCGAATGTTTCCTCTTAATAGGTCTCTGAAATAATAGAGGACTCCTTTCCGGTCCAGTGTGAATCAATTTGTTCTCTACCTGGAAAGTATTGAACAGTTATGAACATCAATGGGATTGTTATACTATCACTGACTCATAATTGATTGTTGTCGGATAAGAGAAACTTCCATAAAAGTTTCATCTTGATAGTACTCTGATTTAGATTAGATTGGATTGGATTAGATTGCATTGGATTGTATTGGTATTGAATGATCATTGTCCACTCTTTATTCTTGCTCTAGATAGACATTTGACATTCTGATTGAGTATTTTCTGAGTTGATTTTATTCTATGTTATTCTACCTATATCTGTTTCATTAAGTCATTTTACATACTCGTATATTCCACATATTGACGTCCATTTGGACAATATCATTTTATGATACAGAGACAAGTACTAGAGATCATCAACAGGCACACCGTTGAGAATCTATTCACATTCGGTTGATTAGTGAAACCTCTTTGTTTTTGGAGGATTTTCATATTACTATCATCTAGCTACTAGAGTTTAGAATGTTCTTTTATTTGATTTTACGTAGCCATGAACTTGCCATTGACACCATCTAGATAATGGAGTTAGAGGTTTCATATACTAGACAGTGATGAGTTGATGTTGAGATCTTTATCTCTTTGTTGGTTTTCCTTTAAACTATTTTTATGTTAGAGAATTGGAGTCTGATTGTTGGCCTATGACCTTTATATATTGGGATTTGTCCATCTTTTTTATCTTTATTCTTTCGCTAATGTGTTAAACTATGATTGAAATGAATGTGACGAGGCCAAGTGGTTCACTTGAGGGCTAACAATAGTCTTTGAGTGTTGTCCACGCCAAGGGTATCCTCCCGGGGTGTGACAAAACACTCAGATGCAAATCAATCAACTCGACTCAGAACTCAACTCATCATCTCATAACTCAACTCAATGATTATGCAAGTTTTGAATTTAAAATCATGCTTTGAAAAAATAGACTCAATTTTTGTGCAACTCAACTTAAAATATAATATGCCCAGTCAAGTGTTGCTTGGAAGTTTCTCTAATTGACATAACTCCCACCACTTTTAATTTGGTAATGTACAATGAAGGCGACGTCGTTGCCACACCCATCCTAACTTACAAGGTAAAGGGTGATAAACTCTCTCTTGGATCCAAAGTAAATGTCCATCTTTTTGGGACATGAGTCGCTAGAGTTAACTGCGCGACTATCCTACGCGGGAAACGTAGTTTATAGGTTAGAATAGTTATTTAGTCGCTCCCATATTGGTGCTCAATACTCCTCCCAAGACTAAAACATACTCATGCCAATCAACTCAAACTCATCTCTTTAGATTATCTTAAATCAACTCAACTTAATTACTCGACAACTCAACAAATCGTGGAAATCAATCATGTATATAATCATGAGTCAAACTCAAATGGTCATTTAGATTCCACCCAATCATGCTCCTCATATAAACAAGTAGGGTTCTCATTAGATATGTATGTAAACAAATGATATGCTCCTCATGCTCAGTTATAACTCAAGTCACTCAATTTAGATAGTCAGACTCATGATCTTAATTCAGTTAATATATAAAATCTCATAGAATAAATGCAATTTAGGCCTCATGTTGTCAAGTAGAAGACTAGTATCCCAATTTTATATAAACAACAATGCAATGCATAAATTTGTTCATATTAATTCATGAGGACTCAAAGTAAATGCAAGAAACTCAAATATTAGGATCATAAGAAATTTCAATTCTCAATTCTTATTCATAACTCGGCTCCAGTAAACAGAAGGGCGTCTGGACGGACTCAGACCTACGCTTTAGGAAGCTTTACATACCTGGAATTAGGAAGAATGATCAACTCTCTGACGATCTTCAAGCTTGAACTCAAAACCCTCGTTTTTTCCCTTTTTCGATGCTCTCAAGAATTCTAAGTGTATAATGTGAAATAATACACCTAGAGTACTAATAAAGGACCTAAAACAAGTGCAAAACGTCATAGGTTTTAATTTAAAAAGATAGGAAAGACAAGAATACTCCTTTTAAAAACTGCCGAGTGGAACCATGAAACCTCACATACGGACCGAAGCTCCACTCACAGACCATCTGGTATCTTGTGAGTCAGGGTTCAAAAATCTTTGTTTCTGGAACTTCAATCTACGAAACTTGTTCTACGGGTCGTAGATTGAGTGACGGACCATCTGGTATCTCGTGGCTCAAATATCCAGAAAAGTTGATTTTCGAATCATCAAGCCACGAAATCTATTCCACGGGTCGTAGAACGATGTACAGTCCGTGTAACACCTCATACATGGACCTTATACTTAGAAAAATTTCTCAAGTCACAGGGGTGACCTACGAGGTCCCATCTACGGGCCGTGGATCACTCTACAGGCCGTAGATACTCCTTCATGGTTTCGTCCTATGATTTTTCTCAATCATTTTCTCAGTTTTTCCTGGGCATATACAACAAACTAGGTAGAATAAATTAGGGGGTGTTACAAGAACTCCACATAAAAACACATTCATTCAACATATAAATACTCTTTTTTATATAGTGAATATAGTTGAAGACTTACAATATCTTCTTTGTCTCAACTCTTTCTTTCACTATTACATACTATAATATTTTTTCACACTTCACATATTTCATCTCTTTCTTACATGCTTACCTACTTATCACAAAGGAAGAAATACCACTATTTATTGGTGAAGAAGTCTTCCATATAATCAAATGGGTAGAATGGAGAGTAGTAACATAGGTAGATAAATATGATAGATGTTACATAAATTACAAGAAACTAATGGTTATATAAGTTACAAGAAACTAATGACCATAAGAGTTACAAGAATAATCATCATATAAGTTGCAAGAACTATTAACTACTTCTATCATAATTTATACCACTAACATATGCATTTAATATTTTATTTTAATAATAAAATGCATAGGGTGTGCATTGGTCGGTTCGGTTCGGTTTTATACATTATCAGTTCAGTTTATCGATTTTCGGTTTTAAAATATGCTAAACCGATAAGAAACCAATAAAATATTTTTTATCGATTTTTGGTTTATCGATTTTAAGTTCTTAACAGTTCAGTTTTTGGTTTACCCGATAAGAATGATAATGACAATTTACATTAATAAAAAGTCGATAGGGTACGAAGATTATGTTTACAAACTTGCAAAAACTATAATTAGTTAATTACAAACTAAAATACTAAAGTGGATAACTAATCACTTAATTACTGTTAAGATTAAAATTGGTAAAGTATTGCTATAGTGTCCTATTACAATTAAATTATTAATATATACTATTTACGAAGTGATAAAATATTAAATTATTATAATCTTATTGGGTTACCGATTTACCCAATAACCCAATAGTAAAAATCGATATCGAACCGATAACCCAATAATTTTTTTTTAAAACCATTAAAAAACCTGATAACCTAATAACCCAATTGTTGACACCCAATTTTGACCCATTATTCTGAAAATTTCACATTTTTTCTTTTATGTTGATATTATATTTTTCCTTGGATTCTTTCCTAGCTTTTGCTTTATTGTCTCTTTCAACCCATTCTCTCTCCATTTTTTCTTTCCTTTCCCCCCCTTTTTTCCTCACCCACCACAGCTCCTTTTTCACCATACCTCTCCTTTTTTCTCCTCCATTCACGCACCAAATCCACAAAATCTCCCCAAATCAGCTATTGTAAATAACAGCTAAATTCCAGCCAGCAAGGGGGGTCCAAGAAAAAAAAAAGATCCAGCAAAACGCTCCAAAAACACACCCAAATAGCCCAGAAAAACGCAGCAACAACAACCCCATTTCAGCTGCAAAACCACCACCAAAACCCACCGAAAAACAACAAAAATCAGAGCCCCTAGAAAACCTCCAACCGCTGCCAAAATCTCACTCCAATCGCCACCTAAAACCCCATTCAATCTCAGTTGTGAAAACCCCATGAAAGTTGCCCACATTGCGGGTCAAAAGCTCCAGTGAACGAGAGACACCAAGCTCCGATGAACAACAATATTGTTACGTTTGTTCTCTCACTCCGGCAAAATCGATTAGCTTTTCAGGTAACCCTCCTTCCCTTTCTCTCTCTATAGATATGTATATGTATATTTTTATTACTGCTTTAATTTTGAACATGGTTACTTTACTTCTCCTTTAATCATTTTTGTGGCTGGACTATCCTTATTTTACTATTTATTCTCTTGTTTTATCAATTATTGTTGCTTTGTTATTATTGTTATTACCTTTATTTTGTTGTTTATTTTTCAGTAAATTCTATTAATTTTGTTATTGTGATTTTACTTATGTGGTTCTTCGTTTTTATTTTGACTTTGGGAATTGAGTTAATTATTTTGAAGTGAACAACATTGTTTGGACTCTATTTACTATTTTAATTGATTATTCAATGACAGTTGCCTTAGGTTTATTAGTTTTATGTTGTTATTAATGTTGATTTAGATTTAGATAATTTTTTCTTTGTTGGTGGTTGCTTTAGTGTTGCTA
>JBCEWC010015415.1:0-13746 GCA_038996855.1 Solanum aculeatissimum
CATTGATCCTTCAAGAATTTCCATGAATTTCATAAAATTCAAACTTAAATCATTCTTAATTCACCTAATTTCTACAGTCCACAATTCAATACAATGAATTTCATCAAAATTAGAAGAACCCATAACTTAAAGAAACTTAAAATCATAAATTAAAGAGTAAGGTTCTTGGGTATTCATGGATGAAAGGGAATCCATTAATCAAACCCACATACCTTGAGTTTAATCAAAAGGATTGAAGAATTTAGCAAGCAAGATGATCTTCCCCAATTTTCTTCAAGCTTTCAACAATGGAGGTCAAGAGGATTCAAGAAATTTTAGAGAGGATTGAAAAGTATTTTGATGAGTGAAATGGGATAGGGGTTTGAATTTAGGGGTTTAGGAAACTTTAGGGAAGTTAAAAGGGTCATAGGATTAAGCCAATTTACGAAATTACCATTAATGAACCGGACTAATCACAGAAACACAGTGTCACACGGAAGGGATACAGTGCCCGTCAACAGGTACGTGGTCCATGTACTAGACCATTTAACTTGACTTGATCTCATCTTTGGCTTGAACTCTCGGGGGACTTTCTAGAACACTTCACGGAGGGACTCACAGACCGTGTGGCTGCACACGGACTGTGTACTGGCCTATGGAGCCACAGTTGGTCCGGAGTCCAGCCCCAAAACTTTGCCAAGTTTCTGCCCCACTTCACGGGACCCCTCACGGGTCGTGAAGTGTCTCACTGACCGTGGGGTGGTCCGTGGGACTTGACTTGGACCATGGCTTGGCCCCCAACCCTTGTGAGCTCACTGGAACCACCCACGGACACCCACATGGACCGTGGACCTCCAAACGGTCTGTGGTCCGATCCTTAACCCAAATTCCAGAACCCGTTTAAACTCCAAATTAATTGAAACCAGTTGTGTTGCGAAGATAACTCAAAGGGCTTCAATTTGATATGTAGCAGACCACAGAGTTCATCCCATACTAAAAGTTATGATCTCTCAAAGTACACTGTCCAACTGGCTTCACAACCTCACAAAAGGTCCATTTTGAATCCGGCCACTTAAATTCAACCCATGGCTACAAAAATTCAACCACGGCCATTTTAACACTATCCTTGACCAACTATTATGAAGTTCAAAAAATTTTGGGTTGTTACAACTCAGACCCATTTCGAACAAGAATACTACCGTCAGCAGAGTCAGTCAATCTGACACCCAACCTAGCCAAACATTGGACATCCCTTACCAACTCCTTCTTTCCTTCATCAACATGAGACACACTACCCATGGACAGTCTGCTAAGGGAATCCGCTACGATATTCACCCTGCTAGGAAGATATAGGACACTCATGTCATCGTCCTTGAGTAGTTCAAACTACCTCTTTTGTCTCAAGTTAAGATCTCTTTGGGTGAACACATATTGAAAACTCTTATGATCGGTGAAAACATCTACATGAACCCCATACAAGTAGTGTCTCTGAATCTTTAAAGCAAACACCAGCACCTCCAACTCAAGATCATGGGTCGGGTAGTTTTATTCGTGCACCTTTAATTGCCTTGATGCATAAGTTATCACCTTACCATGTTGCATGAGCATACAATTCAATCTAATATGAGAAGCACTACAATACACCACAAACCCATCTAATCCATTCGATAAAGTCAAAATAGGAGTCGATGTAAGTCGGTCCTTCAAAGTCTGAAAACTCTTCTCACACTCATTCGACCATACAAACATGGCTTTCTTTTGAGTCAACTTAGTCAACAGGGATGCAATGGATGAGAACCCCTCAAGAAATCTCCGATAATAACTAACCAACCCAAGGAAACTTCGAATATCAAAAAGGTTCAATGGTCTAGGCCAATTCTTTCCCGCTTCTGTCTTCTTAAGATCAACCTTAATACCATCACCAGACACCACATGACCAAGAAAAGCACTTCTCCCAACCAAAACTCACATTTACTAAATTTGGTAAATAATTTCTTCTCCCTCAAGGTCTGAAGTACTAACCTCAAGTGATTCATATGCTCCTGTTCATTTCGGGAGTAAATCAAGATATCATCAAT
Source organism: Solanum aculeatissimum (assembly GCA_038996855.1). NCBI lineage: Eukaryota > Viridiplantae > Streptophyta > Magnoliopsida > Solanales > Solanaceae > Solanum > Solanum aculeatissimum. The sequence goes on from JBCEWC010015415.1 coordinate 2,058, forward strand.
GAAGAAAACCATAAAATTATTGAGAAATGGCTTGAACATCTGATTCATAAGATCCATAAACACCGCGGGGGCATTGGTCAAACCAAACAACATTACCATAAATTCAAAATGTCTATACCGAGTTTGAAAAGTTGTCTTAGGAATATCACAATCCCTCACCTTCAACTGATAGTAACTCGAACGAAGATCTATCTTTGAGAAATGAGTGGCTCCTTGAAGTTGATCGAATAAGTCAACGATTCTAGGTAATGGGTAATTATTCTTGATGGTCACCTAGTTCAATTGTTGATAGTCAATACACATTCGAAGCGACCCATCCTTCTTCCTTACAAATAACACAGGAGCACCCCAAGGTGAAATACTTGGCCTAATAAAGCCTTTCTCCAATAGGTCTTTCAACTGATCCTTCAACTTTTTTAGCTCAGTTGGGGCCATAAGGTAAGGAGGAATGGAAATAGGTCGAGTATTCAAACATCATTAGAGTTAGAAGACTTCAAGACACGTTTCACAACACGACATAAGAGGTAATAAAGTGAGATAATTCCTAAAATATTTTCATAGCCTCTCACTCATAGGTATGGCGCGCATCACACCCATGAATAAGCCTTTACTTGACGCAACATGTTGGACTTTGAGGACTATTTATAAACCTAATGCTTTAATACTATCTTTTTCATGACCCGAGAGCAGGTCCTAGATGTGACATGACGAATAAGAACTCGAGAGTCCTCAAACAAGTCATCTTAGCATAAATTTAGACATCATTGGTTCAAGCTATGGGGATGTCATTGGGAAAGAGGATTTGCATGAATCACATAGCACATAACAAATATATTCTAAGGGGTGGGTAAGTATGACTCAAGCTATGGGGGCAAGAAGGGACTTGGGAATTTCTATATAAGCACATTCTCATTAAGCATATCATAATAGCATAAGCATAAGCATAAGCATAAGCATATCTTCCATACATAGTACATAGTCAAATAATCTCAAGTAATCACATAGGATAATAGTACAGGAGTCTTTGTAATGTCCAACAATACCTCGAGTCTAGAATAGGGCGGGGGCCAAGACATGTCTCAGGCTCACCCTCATAGTAAAGAAGTAAACAGCATACATAAAGGTAGATAGAGGGTGGATGTTGTCTTTGGAACATAGGAATCACCACTAATGATACTCAAGTCAACCATCAAGGGGTAGATAGATATCGTCTCCGGTCCCTACATGGTTAGATCATGTAGATAAAGAGTATGGGTTAGTACATATAATGCACTAAGTATGCGAGCATGCAATGCATATGAACATGATCAACCTATAGACCGATACTAGATGACAAGGGCACATATATAGAAAGAAGACTATAAGAAAGGATAGTATACCAATATGCTGTGAAATCTATGATAAATGAATGCTTAATCATATAAACATATAAGGGAATGGGACCTCAACCGACATAAGACCAAGTGAGCTATAACTTGGAACTTCATCATCTTCCCCACAACGGATAAAGAGGTGACCTACTTGCCAAAGGTAGATTCTTTCCTAACATCATCTCATAAGAGGCATAAACATGAACCTATGTTTGGCACATAATTTGACGGAAAAGAGTATGGACCCTTGGAGATAGTCCATGCCGACTCTAATCCCTCGGTGTTAAGCCATCATCCCATAAGAAAATATATATATATATATATATATATATATATATATACATTCTTTTGAAAAGAGAACAAGTAACTTTACATCATAACCATGCATAATTGAGCTTAAAAGCCAAATCATTTTCTTTACTTTCATGAATACATGATTAAAAAGTCAAAAAATTCTTCATAACATACTTTCATGCATAAGTGACTAAAAAGTCAAATCATTCTTCATGTCATACTTTCATGCATAGGAATAGCTTCATTCTTGCATAGGTATGAGAAAAGAGTATGGATCCTTGGAGATAGTCCACGCTGACTCTAGTCTCAATACTATGCGCCTTTAAACTTTCTCATATGGTGTAAACACCCATCATTTGCTCAAAGAGTCATATCATAGACATAGTGTGATCACAACTTAGTCATACCCATTTTTTACTTGAAAACATAGTCATAACATCTTTGGGACTTAGCTCACATCAAAAGCTTCATAAAAACCATGCTCATGAATGCAAATGCCATGAATGATGAATGAATAACATGGGTAATGGAGATCAACATTTAAATCATCATAACAGAATAGATTTGTTCTTAAATCATAATGAAATTCACAATTTAAAACATAATTCATACAACCCATACTTGAATTGAAGATTTAAAAGGACATACACAATTGAATCTTCATAGTCTCAATGTAAATAATGATAATTGAACTTATTTAACTTTAAAATCATCAAATAAGTACAACCCATACTTCAATTTAATCAAATCAATAATAATTTAAAAGACCCAAATTCAAAGTAAACTTAATTTCATAATTTCAAGTGTAAAAGAGTTTTGGGGTCTTCATGGTTGAAAGGATAATCATGAATCAATCCCACATACCTTAATTAACTAGAAGCTTTAGAGAGAAGAGTGATTGAAGAAGAAGACTTCCTTGAATTCCAACTCAAACCTTCAACCCACACTTGGAAGAGCCTTTAGAGGAGAGAGTTTGAATATATTTCTAAGTGTTGGGAGAATTTAAATTGAATGAGGGTGTATAGGCTAATTTAGGGGTTTAGGAGGGCTTAGAAAGACTAAAACGTCCTTAAGAACCATCAAAATTACAATTAAACCATTAATGAAATGGGTAAGGAAATTGTCAATGTTACTCTCATGGTCCACTAGGTCCAAGCAAGCCACATTTTATACTAGTCAATGTAGGCTATAATATCGTCACTCTATCTGGAGTTAAATCTAACCAAATGTCATATTGATCAAATGTGGTTGACAATGTATAGTAATGTGATTCATAGTGTGATTGTATACAATAGTTTATGATTATGATTGTTAATTTAAAAGAAAAGGGACTTGGTTTTGAAAAATCAATTTAAAACTTGATTAAAATCAATTTTCGAAATCAGAGAGTCGTCACTTAATTTTTAAAAAAAATTATGAAAACTTTAAATTCAATTTTAGAATTTCAACAAAAAAAATTCTAAAATTAGAAAAAATGAGTAAAAGCTCAATTTCTATTTTTTGAGAAGAAATTAATCACTTAAAAATGTCCGCTTAATTATGATTGACCGACGATTAGAAAATTATTGACTAACATTGAAAATATTTAGAGATTCTAATAATTTAACTTCTAAAAATGACTTAAGTATTAAAGGAGAGAAAATAATTTTAAAAGGAGTTTCACGGCGGTCTAATTTTCTACAAATGACTTTTAACACTAGGAAAACCACAAAATCATCAAAAATAAATGGTTGACTTTTGGTGAATTAATTAGATTAAACAAAATAAATCACAAAGAAAAGAGTTAGTGTTAAGGTCAACAAAACAAATACTCCCTCCGTCCAACTTTACTTGACCCCTGTTGACTTGGCACAGGGATTAAGAAGTAGTAAATGATAGGAATAATTTTACCAAATCACCCTTTGAATGTAATTAATGCAATGTATTGAAAAATGTAATAGGGAAATAACTATAATTAATGACAAGGGTAAATTAGGAACTAAGTGTAAAATTATCTCTTGATTTCATAAACTGGACAAGTATTGTTGAACATCCTAAAATAGTATAGGGGCCAAGTAAAGATGGACAGAGGGAGTATATAAAAACTAATGTGAATAAAGACTAAGATAAGGTAAGACTAAGATAAGGTAATTGGGCTTGGCAGGCCCAATCTCTCATAACCTGTCCTATTTTTCTAAAAATGTGCCTGTCTGGCCCTCTTCCATCTTTGTTACTGCTGCCTTCTGTAAGTGCGGGCTCTTAGCCCCTTTCCTGCTTCTGCTACTTGGGCTTTTAGCCCTTTTTTGTTGTATACACTGAATGTATACAGGTGTATCTCAGTGCATATTTCACTGATTTTCTTCTTCCTTGACCTGTATAACCTCTCCTCCAGCTTTCCAGCGACTTCCCAGACCCGAGATGACCCCAGATGCAAGAATGGAGTCCCAAAAAAGGACTCAAATGGAATGTCCCATACAAAAGAAATAAAATCATATAAGTACTTCCTATTCAAAGCTCAATAATTATTAAAAATAAATAAATGTGTAATAAAGCTTTTAAAGATGAAGTCAGTGACTATCAAATTACATAAGCAACCTCAAAATTCGTATACAGGGAGGAACACATAAGCATAATTAATGAATATTTTCAGAAAAATGGCAACAATCCATGATGAGTATTCTAGCATGTAATGAGACACAACTTTGCCAATAAAGCAACATAGCTACACTAGCTTGTCAACGACTGATCTATGAGATAAAATAACAAAGGCAGAAGACAAAAATCAAGTTTTCTCCATTTTTAGCATTCTCTAATGCAACAAAGGCATGGCAACACACTAGGCTAAAATGACTAACCATTTTTGTCACTGAAAAGAGAAAGTAGAGTTGCCACGAATAGATATAATGCAAATAAACTATTAAAAATACAAGTTAAGTTAAAACAAAGGACATTAATATGCTACGTTCTCAAAATTCTTAAGAGATGGATAGGTAATCTTAAAAAAAATAAGAAAATTAAGCGCATAAGGTAGTAAAACACTTAGAAATAGAGCTTTTAGGCTTCAAAACAGTGACCGGGGAGGGAGGGGTATAGACAACAACCAATCATGAAGCTTTCATCTATGTAGAGTCATATGACAGATTAAGGGAGAAGAAAGCTAATAATCAGAATACATGCAGAAAAATGAGAAAAACTAAACCCAAAAACAGGGATGAAAGCCACAGATAAAAAGATACATAACTATGAACTTCAAAGCCAAAAGGATTCATTGAGATAGAGTGAAACTACTCAAGCTAGAAAGACTTTCGACATCACCCAAAAGTCAAACATAGGACACCTAAGAAAACAGATGTGTAGACATCTTAAAATTAATCCGAAACTGGAACTTGGTATAAAGATTAAAGTTTGTGGAACACAAAACAACTCGTGAAAATTAAATAACTATTTAACCCAAATACTCCTAAACTACCAGTTCAACACTGTGAAAAGAAAGAAAACAACGAATGTAAGCCAAACTAGAAACTAGATTAGTCTAATGAACAAATAAAAGTAAGTTTGAACTTAAAAGGAAGTTCGAGCGAACGATTGAAGCTTGTATGCTTGATTTAAAGCTTAAAGTCCTAACATTTATCAAAACAAGAACAATAATGCTAAGAAAAACAAACATCAACTAAGAAAACTCAAACAGAGACAGAAATATTTCAGCACCATACAGTTGTTCCACCTTTTATTCAACTAAATTTAGGAATTTAAGGGGTCGTTTGGTGTGAGGGATAAAAATAAATAGTGATGGGATAAAAAAATAGTGAAGGGATAAAATTTTGGTTTCTTGTTTGGTTGCATAGCTTGGGATAACTTATCCCACCATTTATACCATAGTGATGGGATATGTTATCCCATATCCATGGTGGGATAAGTTATCCCAGGATAATTAATCCTGGGATAAGTTATTCCCAACCAAACGACCCCTTAGTCAAACATTGTGTTAAACAAGCTATAAAGTGACTGCACCTTAAAGACGTACAACTAACATCAAAACAGAGGACAATAAGTTAGAACTAGAACTTCAATGGGAAATAAACAAACAAAGTGAACCAAGAAGACAAAAGATTAGGCATCAAGGAAAACAAAGATTAGATATCATTGGGAGATAACTTAAGGGACTGATCAGTAACCTTAAATATGCTGGATATTTCGAAAGAAAGCAAGCAGGGTGTAACAAACAAACAAGCAAAGGCTTAAGTAACCTGGAATTCAAACATTTTAGAACTAGTACAACAATTTGTGATTCAAAACCCAAATTTTTAGAGAACAACAGACAACAGTAAGAAAAATTGAACCTAACAGCAGCCTAAAACATCTCTGGATCCAATTTTAGTGAGCCATCAAGAGAATTTTTTTTGAAAGGAAATAAAGACTTTACAATGAACTAAGAGGCACCAACTCAAAGCATTAACGTGTTTGAAACTTAACCAAACTAAAACAGGGGTGTAGGGATGGGGACGAGAAAATCTTTAAACAACGTAGACAAAAAACAGCGATAAAGAAGGCCATGATAGATTACTACAACATCTCAACACCTAACTTTGACATAATAATCCCACAAACTAACAATAAACGGAAAATCAAAAGGAAACAAATTGGTACAGGGACATAACAACAACATAAAAACAAACAACATCAGTTTCCAAGCTAGGCAGCGATACCAACCAAAGACATCAAATTCCGAAGAGACGAAAATAAGAACAAATTCATGTTTTTTTCAGTTTATGAGTAGTTCTTAATGCGATATAGGTATAGCAGTACATTCAAACAATCAAGACTCAACTTTTGACATGTAGAAAAGATTCCTTTAACTATACAAGAACAAGAATTTGACTAGAAAGATGCAAAAGAAACTTCAGGAGGTTCCAATAAACAAGAACAAAGAAGCTAGGACTAGTAACCTAAACGCTTAATTCAAGACACACGAAACCAACAATGAAACATCACATTGATCATATTCTAGTAACATAACAATACTCAAAGCCTATTTCAACCATACAAGGAACATTTTTCAGAGATTTCAATAATCAGCATCACATTTTGGATGGCTAAATGCACATAAAATGGGAAAGAAAGAACGAGACAAGCGCGAATTAGCTTTTCGTGCGCAACGAATTGGGATGAAGAACCTTGAATGATGAGCCTTGACACCACTTCAGATGGAAACTCGCTTGCGAATTTCTTGACTCTGAGAACCAGAAGCTTCTGGTTCAAGTTTTGTTTAAAATTGAATGTTGGATTCGCCAAAATGAAATTCGTACTGGGCGAAGGAAAGGAAGACACATATGTATGGGAGAGATTGGAGTTTGTTGAAGGGAATCCACTGGGTGAACATTAGGGGTCAACTGGTTTGGTTCACGTCGGTGTGATGAAGAAGAAGGGCGTGAGGATGTGAGGTGCGTGAGAATGAAAAGTGAAAAAGAGAGGAATAAAAAATAAAAAAAGTGTGTGTGGGTCGTATGTATAGTGTATGTATATGTGATATGGTAGCTGAAAATAATAGTGGATTAGGCCGAGTATATCGCTTTTTGGGCTGAATTTGGGATAATTTTTTTGGGCGAAAGAACTACACAAATACCCCTAAAAGAGGATGGTTTTGATAAAATACCCCCAATAAGGATGACTTTACAAAAATACTCTTCATTCCTTTAAGAATATATTTTCAGATAAAATTATCCCTCAGCTATAAGGACCCATTATTTTACCTTTGCGGACCTGCCTTATGGGCAAGGATTTCGTTATTTCACCTTCGCAGACTTGTCTTATGGGCAAGGATTACACTGTTTTTTTTTTCTTTCAGTTTTTGTTAGTATTTTGTTTCTTTTGTTTTTCCTTCTATTTTTTCCTTTCTTTTTTTTATGTTTATTTTTTCTTTCTTTTTTTAATTATGGAACTATAAATAATATTTATTTTATATTTATTTTAAATAAAATGATTTCTAAATTCAAGTCAAGATTCAAGATAATTTTTTTCATATTTATTATTTTCAATATATGAGATTTGAAATTTCACGAGATACTTTATAACTCTTATTTTAGAGGCGATATTTGACATAAAAACTTTTAAATAAAAAGTTACGTTCCATGGGCAAGAGTTGTCACAGTTTTTTGTATTTTTATTTTTGAAATACTCTATAATTTTTGTCTTAGAGATAAGACTTAGATAAAGAACTTTACGAATTCTGTCTTATGAACAAGACTTGACACTATTACATGTTCTATAACTCTTGCCTCTTGGCCCAAGGACTTCCAAACAACAAGTTAAGACCTAAGGGCAAGGTTTGACACTATCACATTATGTCTTGATTCATTAGATGCTCTATAACTTTTGTCTTAGGGGCAAAACTTAGTCCAAGAACTTAACAACTTAAGCTCATGGGAGAAACTTGACAACTACATTGTATTTTGATTTATCATATATATAACTTTTGTCTCTTAGTCCAAGGACTTCAAAATAACGAGTTAAGCCCCATTGGCAAGACTTGGCAAATCACATTTTGTTTTGATTTATGAGGTACTCCATAACTATTGCCCAAGAGGTTAAACTTGTTAGTCCAAGGACTTCTTAACAACAAGTCAAGCCTTATGGGTAACATTTGACATTGCCACATTACGTATTGATTTATGAGATGTTCTATAATTCTTGCCTTAAAGGCAAAACATAGACCAAGAATTTCACAAGTTACGCCCCATGAGCAAGACTTGATATTGTTAAATTGTATCTTGATTTATCATACATTCTATAATTCTTGCCTCTTAGCTCGAGGATTTCAAAACAACACATTAAGCCCCATAGCGAAGACGTGATGATATCACATAGTATTTTAATTTATGAGACACTCTATAACTATTGCTCTAGAGGTAAGACTTGTTAGTCCTGACAAGAAGTTAATCCCCACAGGCAGGACTTAACATTGCTACATTATGAAAAACAAAATTTAATTTGATAATTTAATAGAATGGAAAAAGGATTAAAAAAAAATAGAAATAGACAAAAAGAAAAAAAGAAAAAAAAAGAGAAGAGAAAAAAAAAAGAAAGAGAAAAAAAACACAAGTTAAGAAAAAATTGAAAAATAAAAAAATAATTTTAAAAAAAGAAAGAGAAAAAATTACAAGTTAAAAAAAGAAAAAAAGAAAAAAATGAAAAGTAAAAAAATAATTAAAAAATAAAGAAAAAGAAAAAATAGTAGTTAAAAAAAAAGAAAAAAAAGACAAAGAAACAAAGGATCGAGAAAAATAATAAATAAAAGAAAAATAAAAATAGAAAAATTAAGAGGTAATTGAGCATAAAGAGTTTTTAAAAAATATTTAAGGTGTAGAAGGACAAAAATGTCCTTGACTCAATTTAAAGTGAAAAAAGGACATTTTTGTAAGACTTTCCTTATGAAAGACAAAAAATCAAGATCACTACATTTAATGGGCATTCTGTGTAATTTTTTCTTTTTGAGCTGGGGTGGGGATTTATTGGACTAGGTTGAGGGAATGTAGGTTAGAGTGTATATTGTTGGCTGAAAACAATAGGGGTGGCCCGGGTTTTGGCATTAAAATTGGGTCAATTCTTGGTCCAAAAATGGACCAAGTGATCGAAAAAATGGGGTAAAGGGTGAGAGTTTCTAAATTGAAGAATTAGTCAGTTGAATTATAAATATGACCATTTAAAATGTGATCAGTTTGAATAAATTGATTAAATTGACCACGAACAAAATCAATACGAATTAATTAAGAAGCTTTTAAATGTCAGCAACTTAAAATAATCAATTTAATTATAAAACGGTTAATCCTAAAAGCAATTACACTAAAATGAAATCCAATTTGGAAAATTAATGAAAAAAATCAATGCAAATACAATGTCAAAACATCATATTTGAACAAAAATGTATAATGTAAACAAAGATTAGAAATAGAAGATTTAAAATCATTTAGAATATTTTTTGGTATTTTCGAAATCTAATTATTTTTAGAATATGAACATAATTACAATAAAAAGGATTAAACCTATAAAAATCACTTAAAAAATATTTTTTGCATTTTTAAAAGCTGATTTTTTCATATTGTTTAAAAATTAAAAGCTCAATAACTAATTCGTATTGTGGAGGGTAAAAATTGAATATTAACAATGATAATGGTGGTTTGTACTTCTCCTTCTTGTTGTGATAGCTTTTACTTCTTATGTTTGCCTTTCGCGGTATAGCCCATTGCCTAAGGCTTCGAGCTATGGGATTGGCTTACTTACTAGTGGACTGGGGTAGGTGTCATCACGACCTGAGGAATTGGGTTATGATATATTATGATTTTGACTCTCATTAAGAAATATGTTTGTATTGATGCTTGCCCTTTTACAAGATATAGTTGAGTATTACTACATTATTTCATGATTTCGTCTTGTTGTATAAAGAGCGCTTGAAAAATTATTTGTCAACTCTATATAATAAAGGAAAAAAACATAAATATCCTTTATAATTATGACCGAAATCCCAGCAACACACCTTAACTTAACTAGACTCCTATTATCCCTTAAATTATTTTAAAATAGAATAAATACACCCTAAAATGCATAGAATAAATACACCTTAAATGCTGACATATTGAAGGCAAGCGATGAGCAAAAAAAATAGACAGTGTATTTTTTTTAATTATTTGTTTTACAATTAGTTAGTATACATAATTATTGATATAAAAGTTATATGTATTTAATTATAATTATTTCTTTCTTAGTAAATTATTTAATTCCTTCTTACTTTAAACTTTTTTTTTTCTGTTTCATTAGTTTCCTATATTTTCACTTTTAATTATTTTTAAAAAATTATGATATTTTTAATAAATAAATGAAAGTGTCCTTTGATTTTTACGTTTTAATTTTTTATGTTTTGTTTGATTTTCTTTACTTATTTTGATATCCATTTGAAATTTACTTATTTAATTATAAGACATTTGAAATTAAATCAAAAGGAACGACCAAAAAATAAATAAAATCAATAGAAGAAAAGAGAAAAAAGAACGAAGGTAAAAAAAAAAATTTAAAAAGTTTGAATACAAGGCAATCTTCTTTTTAAAAAAAATTATATGTACTAACTTATTTGACTTCAAGATTAAAAAATTTAAAATATTATTTTTAAAGAAATTAAAATTAAAAAATATACATGATACCGCGTGTGGTACAAACACAATCATCTTGCCTAGTTAAAGATGTCACATCAGCACAAAAGGTGCACTTAAATACAGGAAAAATGAGTTTACATAGGACCCTAATTAAGTTATGGTGTGACTATGGGTGGCAGCGGAACCAGTAGGTGCCAATACTGGTCCGGTTCCATCCCGATCCAGTACCGGTTCCAACACCGATCCAAATCAGTGCTGGTAGAGTCCGGGTGTAATAGGGAATTGGGATGGGTAATGGGAAGGGATGGGTAATTTTTACCAGTTAGTAACGGTTCCGCTATACTGGTATCGGTCCGGTATCCGATCCGGTTTATCGGTTAATTAATTATTTTTTTAAATCGAGTCTGGCCGTTGGGCCCACCTCGACGACTATAATTTGGAAATTATAGCCGTCTTTAAACAACTCAATTTTTTTAATTGAAAATTATTATTTTTTCAAAATTGCCTCCTAAAATTCCTCTATAAATACCCCCACCTTTTTACATTTTTTTTACACAAAATTCCTCTACAAATTCTCTCAGTCTTACAACTTTCTCATTTCTCAATTCTCTCTGCTATATTACTATCAAATTAATTATAATATATTTATTATTTACTCTATCAAGTCTTAAATCTTAATTAGTAAATTCTTAATATTATTTAGTTAGTTACTTTGCTAATTTTGGTGGGCTATTTTGAAATTTGGAGCAAATTTTGGTGGACAATTCAGAGTATATTTGTCACGACCCAAGCCTAGGGCCTAGACGTGATATGGCGAATGAGAAAACCGAAGGAACCCCAAACAAGCCTCTCAAACTTGTCATCACACTTCATCGGTCGCGAAAGTACATACAACATTAAATA
>JBCEWC010015416.1:0-13746 GCA_038996855.1 Solanum aculeatissimum
TCATAGGAGACACCTTTACATACACCCAGTCACCCACAAGAAATTCAAGGTCTCTTTTTCTTACATCCGCATAAGACACAATGTCTCTTTGATTGACTCTATGAGTCATTTGGGTGCTTGCACCGTTTGTTTTGGTTTGAATTTTGTTAGAATGAGCTACATCCTATTGCATTGGTTTGAATGATTTGGAAACTCTTGATTTGGTTTGAAGTCATTGACTTGAAAGGGGGATTTTGGAAATTTTGTTCTAATGATGCATGATTTGAAAAGTATGGTTAGTTTCGGGTTTTGAAAATATTGGTATGTATATATGTATTCCCGTGGGATCCGACTTAGTACCAAGGGAATGAGCATTCACCCTTTCCGTCAAACCATGTGCCACCATGGGATTGCCTCAGATTAGGAGCTTTGTTTTGTTACCCCTTGTTTAAGGGAGTTTTGGGATCTACTTGGCAAGTAGTCCGTTCTGAGTGGTAGCTCGTTTGGTCCTACTTTGAGTCGATTGAGGTCAATCCCTGAAATTATAATATTGATAGGTTGCATTTCATGCATCATGGCATAAACATCTTGTTATATACATTATTTTGGCTAAGTGCACTTCTTTCAAATCAAATGTCCCCTTTTCATATTGTAGTCATGCTCCCATGTCATAAGCATTGCATGCCTGCATACTTAGTGATTATTTGTGCTAACCCATACTTTTGTCTACATGCTCTAATCATGTAGGTGCAGGTGAAGAGTTCTACCTACCTACCGACGAGCTTTGATCTTAAGCTATCTGTTAGTGGTGAGCCCTTCTTCCAAGGGCAATAGTCATCTTTCCTCTAGCTATTAGTAGTTTACTTTTGTTTAGTTTGACTTTTGAGGGTGAGCCCGGACTTGTCGTGGTCCCCGTCATTCTATTAGAGGCATGTGTTGGACCTATGACACTCTTGTTATGTTATGTGTTGACTAGTTAACGTTGACTTTATGTATATCGTATAAATGACTTAAGTTTGATATTTGACCATGTTTAGTATATTGAGTTTGTTATTGGTAATTTCGAATCTATTAAATTATGTGCTATGTTTCCACATTCTTTGAGTAAATGGTTAGTTTGGTACTATGATGGCTTGATCGAGAGCCTTCGGGTTCTCCTTCTCCATGTCACACCTAGACCCCCTAACTGGGTCGTGACACAACCTCTCAATTAGCCTTTGGTATTCATCAACATCCAACAAAAGGAAATCTAAAATGTCTCCGATCAACTCATCAAACTCTGGTATAGTAAGCTTCTTATTCAACTCTACTAGTATAGCCATTGGCTTAGAGCTTCCTAAGCCTAAGTCTGAAATTAATTCTAGAGCATACTTCCTTTGGTGCATCAAGATCCCCTCTGAGCTTCTAACAAATTTGTTGCCTAGGAAAAATCTAAGATCTCCCAGATCTTTAATTTTAAAATTGTCCTGTAGAACTTGTTTAACTTCATTTATGAGATGATTATTTCTCCCTGTCACAAGTAAATCAACTACATATATAAGTATTATCACAATATCATCTCCAACTTTCTTAGTCATGAAGGAATAGTCTAAATGGTTCTGTTGAAACCCAGCTGCAATCAAGGCATTGGTTAATTTGACATTCCACTGCCTAGAAGCTTGCTTAAGTTCATAAAGTGACTTGACTAATCTGCACACTTGACCTTGTACTCCTTTATTGTGTTGAAACCCTTGATGTAACTGCATGTATACTTCTTCTATTAAATTCCCTTGCAAAATGCATTATATACGTCCTTAATAATATCACCTCCTTTCAAGTGTGAGCTTCCTGACTGTGTTATCACAGTTGAGTCACCTGTGGCTAATTGACCCTTTCCTTGATTATTCACTGTCGATCCATGATTTTACAGTATTTTAGTACTAACCATGTGATTAATAGCTCCACTATCTACTATCCAGTCTAGACAACAGTTAGCTACATCATTATAGAAAGAGGTACCTACAATTATACTTGCCATGTTCACACTAGATTCATTCACATTGGATTTGTTCAGCATCTACAAGATTTGATTGTACTGACTTGGTATGAAGTGAGAAACAAATCCAACTCCACTGCTTGTTCCTGGCTGATTGTATTGATTACGTTGTTCATTCCCAACCTTTTGCAATCCTTGCATCTGTTAAACATAATTTAGATTGTCTCTCACTCCTTCCATTTGTGACCTATTTGATGTTTGTACCATGTTAACTCTCTTTTTTCCTTTCCAATTCGGTGGGTACCCAATCAACTGATAGCAAATTTCCTTTGTATGACCCTGCATATTGTAGTGAGTACAATGTTTCAACTTGTTACAATCATCACTAGTGTGTCCTCTCGTCGCACAATGATCACAATAGGGAGAACCTCCTTCTCTCTATTGTCTCTGAATTTATCCGTAGCCTTTTTCTCCTCTACCTCTTGAACTTGATCCTCCAAAGCTATAGTTTCCAGATCTACTAGTAAGCAATGCAGTAGGATCAATACTCTAACCTCCTCCATGATATTCACCACTCAATGCACGCTGACTCTTGTCTTGCACTATTATACCATAGCAATGATTTACACTAGGTGGTGGATTCATCATAAGGATTTGGCTTCTAGCCTAGCCATAACTATCATTCAAGCCTATGACAAATTGTAGTAATTTTTGCCTACTCATGTTATCTGTGTACTCTTTTGATTTGACACAGTCACAAGATGGAAATGGTACTATCATATCAAATTCATCTCATAGATCTTTCAATCTTGAGTAATATATAGAAACAAGGAAAGTATCTTAAGTGTGTGTGATTATGGCTTTGTGAAGATGGAAAATTCTAGACATATTCACTTTGTCAAAACGTTCCCTCAAATCCGACCACACCAGTGTTGCATCAGATCAAAATAAGATTTCACTAACTAATTCCTTGCTAACATTATTTAAAATTCATGAAATAATTATCGCATTACATCGATTTCATTGTTTCTTCTCGATCTCATTCTTGAAGTCATCTCGCTTGATGCTTCCATCAATAAACCCTAATTTGTTCTTCGTGAGTAGATTCAGTTGTATTACATGGCTCCACAAGGTGTAATTCTCCATTCCAATGAGTTGCATCCCAATATGTACAGCTCCTGGCACATCGAAAGTCTGAAGATACAGAGGATGATCATGATCTATCTTCTTCATCATTTGTCCTCCAAGTTTCTACCTTCAATTGAACAAATTCCCTCAAGTGAAGAAAAGAAAAATCAAACTGGAAAACTACAATTTCAGAGTTGGTGGCTCTAATACCATGTTGAACTGATCACTAGATGAGCAAATCAAAAGGAATCATTGAGAAAACTTTGTGAAATCTGGAAATCTTTTATTCTTCTTCATAGAGAATTTCTCAGAATCACTTTACAAAATATATTTTCTCTAACTACTATCCACTTCATATTCCTACTTATATACATGCTTGCTAATCAGCTCAAGTGGTAAAATATCTCTTCTAACAAACTAACAAACTTGTGTCAACTAACTGTGAAAGTTGTTAACTAGTTAACTGACTATGACAGCTAGACAATTTAGTCTAATCATCCTTTAATCAACTATTTACAATCTCTTTATCATACTCTCTAATACAACTATGTATTGAAAATTGTTCTCATTAATTTTCAATTCTAGGAAATTTAAACTATATCATCTTCATCGTTTCCAGAACTATTTTGATGAACTTCAACTTTTTCAATTATTTTGATTGATTTCTTCATCTTAATCTTTATTATGAACTTTTGAACAACAACAAGTATTAGATTTTTCACTTTTTAGATCAAAGTAAAATTATTGAAGGAATTGAAGAAGTTGAAGAGGAGGAAGAAGATGATGAAGAAGAAGAAATAGAGGCGGAACTGAAGAAGACAAAGAGGAGGAAGATGATGACGAAGAACAAACAAAGGTGAAATTTTTTCAGATACTGTCAATTTTTTTCTCTTCTCAAGATTCTGATTTCTTTCTCATTTTGAAATCTTTTATGGGTTATTTGTTCTACTATATTCTTGTAAAGTTGTAACAAATGGTTCAAGGAGAATGTTTCCTTGAAATTTTTTTTGGTGAACTACTGCTTTATTGTTGATTCTGTCATGGATCATACAAGTTTTTAATGGCTTAGAAATATTTCCTCTCGATTTTTGTTCAAAAGCATACTATGGAATACTAGATTTTAGATATCTAAACTATTGATCTCATCTGGGGATCAAGGACAAAATTTTTAGAAATATGTAAATTGTGCCTCTGCAAAGAAAGCACATTAGTTTGTATTCTAAAGTCTTGTAGGGCAAGTTATAAAGTGCATTTAAATTTTATGTATCATTCTTCATGATTTATTGATTTTACTGTATGTCTTATTGTATTAAGTATCATTGTGTATATCATTATATTTAGTTGTATTTACTGTAGCTTCTTTATATACATCATATTGTATCATGTATACCGAACCATCACTGCATTGCTCATACATTTTATAACCCATGTATCATTTTGCATAATTCATTACTGCAACATTAATGTTTGTTGACTCATTTAGATCTTTACTTTTTATGCAGGGTACCAATTATGTGATCAAATAAATTTCAAAGCACCCTTTCGAGGAATGAGACTCTTGATACCTTATTGTTTATTAAAAAAATAACCAAGATTGTGTTTTTATTAACTACACTATGAATATCGTCAATGTATTATCTTATCATGTATAATGTATCACATATCACAATTTTTTGATTTAGATAAGGAACAGTTTCATAAAAGAAAATTCAAAATTATTCATGATTCATTGTTAATGTAGATTTATAAAAAAGAAAAAGTTGAAAGATCTTCATGATTTATTGAGTTTACTGTATGACTTATTGTATCAAGTATCATTGAATATCTCATTTTTATTTAGTTGTATTTACTGTAACTTTCTTTATTGCATGCATGTAATACATGATACATATATACCAAATGATCACTGCATTGTTTATACTTTTGCACAAATTATGTATTATTTTTTGTGATTTATTGAGTTTACTGTATGACTTATTGTACCATGTATCACTATATCGTTAAGTATCGTGTATACCCAATGATCACTGTATTGCTTATACTTTTGTACAACCTATGTATCATTCTGGATGATTCATTTAACTTACTGTATGACTTATTATATCATATATAAATATATCATTTTGTATGAATCACTATATAACTGTAACATTGCTACAAGCTCTTGCAGTGGTTGAATTAAGAAATGGTGATTAATTGGACTATAAAAAATGTAGTTGTTTCAAATTATGTTATATGTAAATTTTCACGTATCAAGTTATATGTTTTAAAATATATGTATTAAATAATATTTTATATTTTTCAATGGTATCATTTGGCTGGTATCAAGTATTTTTAGAATATAATTTGAATTTTTGAAACTTTTTTGAAAAGAATCAGTTAGAATCGCTTCTTGTTTGGAAAGAATCTAGCATTGTATCAAGATTTGCTTTTGATTTTGAATTTTGATTCACGAACGAACCGTCAATTTTAACGCATAAGTTTGGGATCATGTATCATAAATAGTTTCAACTTTGTACAATCTTGAAGTTTGCAACTTGATACTATGAATCTTGATTCAAAAAAATTGATAAAATGAATTAAACTTGATACAAGAAAATTAGAAGTATAAAGTTGAACATTATACAAGAAAATCTGAAAGTTTGCAACTTGATTAAAAAATATTTTGATAAAAAGTAACCTTATACTTCTAATTTCTTGGTATCAAGTTTGATTTACTATATTAAGTTATTTTTGGTATCAAGTTTCAACTTTATACTTTTAATTTTCTATTATCAAGTTCAACTTGATAAAAAGTAAACTTTCGTATTTTCTAGTATCAAGTTCAACTTTATACTTCTAATTTTCTTGTATCAAGTTTGATTCTTTTTATCAATTTTTTTAATCAAATTTCATTGCAAGTTATAAATTTTTAGATTTTCTTGTATCATGTTCAACATTTAGAGCTTGCAATAATGTTACAGTTATACAATGATTCATACGAAATGATATATTTATACACTATACAATAAATTATACAATGAGTTAAATGAATCATGCAAAATGATACATGGGTTGTAGAAAAGTATAAGCAATGCAGTGATCACTGGATATACACGATACTTAAAGATATAGTGATACATGGTACAATAAGTCATAAAATTAAATTTGAGAGTATTGATCGTATATATGAAATTTGAATTTTGAAGTATCACCACCTGATTTTTAGGAGTATGTCTAAGCAGTAGAAAATTGAATTCAAATTTTGATTGTGATTTTGTTAAAAAGAACCTGTTACTTTTTTATGAAAATAGGTTGATTGCTATTAATTACCTTGATTTTTTATTCAAATTTTGAAAATTATTTTCTAAAGGAAACTGTTCCTTTTTTATGGGAAATAGATTAATTGACATTAATTAGCTTAATTTGTGGAAGGATAACTCGGTAATCTCATTCTTTTCAAAAATTACAGCCATAAGATTAAATTTGGAAATATTGAGTGTATATATGAAATTTGAATTTTGGAGTATCATCGCCTGATTTTTGGGAGTATTTTATACCTCGGTTAATCACCATATCTTGATTTAACCACTGCAAGATAACTTGCAATAATTTTACAGATATATAATGGTTCATACAAATAATATATTTATACATGATACAATAAGTTATACAGTGACTTAAAATGAATCATGCAAAATGATACATGGGTTGTTGAAAAGTATGAGCAATACGGTGATCATTGGCTATACACGGTACTTAACGATATAGTGATACATGGTGCAATAAGTCATACATAAACTCAATAAATCATGAAGAATAATACATAATTTGTATAAAAGTATAAACAATACAGGGATCATTAGTATACATGATACATGCTATGTATCATATATTATATGCATTTTGTAAAGAAGCTACGGTAAACACAACTAAATAGAATGAGATATTCAATGATACTTGATACAATAAGTCATACAGTAAATTCAATAAATCATGAAGAAGATCCTTCAATTTTTTCTTTTTTCATAAATATTCATTAACAATGGATCATGAACAATTTCGGATCTTCTTTCATGAAATTCTTCCTCGCCCAAATAAAAAAATTGCGCCTCGAAGCATCTTCACCTTAAGGGCTTCGAACTCTTCGTTTCAAAATGTTAAAAATCATGCCTTGAATCCTTCACTTTAGGATGTTAAAATATGAAATAAAGATGAAGAAATCAAGTGATGAAAACCTTCATGAGAATCGACTAATTGATTCAGACCTAAACTAGATTATGGATTACAATCCATATTTAACAATGATGAACAACAAAATTGAAAAGGAAAAAGAAGAAATGAAATACTTCAATTTTCTTCGCATGAATAAGCATATCAGTGATCACGTATCAGTCGAATTTTGGGTATTGCCGCAATTCATCTAGTTGCAATTGTCATTTTTTCAGCCTTCCTGAAAAATATTGCCACCTAAAAATTTTTCTTCCTGAAGAACCTTTAAGTATTTTTATGGGAAATAGGTGGATTTGTATTAACTAGCTTAATTTATGATTAAAGAATTAATCCCTCTATTTCAGCAGGAATACAATAAGTTTTTTTCTTGAAAATAACCAAATTGACATTAACTAGATTCATTTATGGAAGAAAGTTGATGCTTTAAAAATGTATCACCATCTGATTTCATAGTATTAAAAAGTATCAATTTTCAAAGGATTTTGATAATTTTGAAAAAGGTAAGGACAAATTGAAAATTTTCCTTTACACAATGGAATTTGTGTAACTCAGACAATTTTAAATTAATAAAATGAAAAATGTATTAAATCATCTAAGATTCTCCATATTCCTAACCTCAAAAGATATGAAACTCTCTCTTCTCTCTCCTAACACTCTAGTCTGATCTACTTATTCATGCCGGAGCCGATCATCGGTCGGCCTCCCACTGGGGTTGGTCAGATTTTCTCTATTAAAAAGGAACACTTTTCGTCACTTCATAACTCACCTAACAGTTTGCCTAATGAATCGTCAAAAGAAAAGGGTAAGAGGAAGACATATGTTGATTTCCTAAAGCCTGTGACTAATGTTGGTAATGCAAAAAACAATCGATCTCTATTAAGAAATCAACATTCAATACTAGTATTCCCTGTGTATCATGGACAGAAGATGAAATTCAGAGTATGAATATTGCAAAAAATCTCCAGTTTGTTATGATAGGTAAGTTCACTTATGGATAGCCTGATATGGATGAATTGAGAAAAATACTATCAAAACAATGCAATGTAAAAAAAGAGAATGTCAGATTGGTTTACTACGACATAGACATATTTTGCTAAGATTTGATCTGTTTGAGGATTTTATAACTTTAATGTCTAAACCTTCTCATCAAATTGTGGATACAAATGGGGTCTATTATCTGATGAGTTAATCTATGATGAGAAATTCACAGTAGAAGCAGAAACATCTCAGGCAATGACATGTATTTTATTTCTAGACCTACTTCCTACGTTCTTTAAAAAAGAGGCGATTTCTCTCTAGCAGCAGGGATAGGAAAACTAAATCATTTGGATGCAGCTATGGTAAACAAGACAGGGCCTAGTTGTGCTAGGGTCAAAGTACAATTAGATTTATTGGATGAATTGCCAGAATTTATGGAGATCGAGATTAAGAATAAAAAGAAGATTACTACAAGGGTAGTGAAGATACGAGTTGAATATGACATCCTGCCAAAATATTATAGAAAATGTAAAGTACAAGGTCATAATGAAGATGATTGTAGAGTTTTACATCCTGAGTTGAGGAGGCCAAAAAATAAAGGGGTGGAGGGGATAACCAAGGGAGATAGAAATTACTCATCAAAAAATAATGTTACTCATTGACATCCCACTAACAGGAGGTTTACTAGGACCACTAATGATAAGGTTACCACTGATGGTATGCATTTGGCAGAGGAGGTTCCTCTTGCCAACTCTTTCAATGCAATATATAGTAATAAGGAATTGGATAAAGGAGAGAATAGAGGGGGAGGAGAGCAAATGTCCACAAAATAGTGGATCACACAAAATTTTTATAATTAAGCAAAAAATATGAGGGAGCAGGGATATAAAAGGGACACAATAGGGGAAAATAATAATATACAAGAGCTGAAACAGGTGGAGAAGCAAAACACAATGGTAGGTGAGCAATCATCAGCGCTAGTTATATATGATAACCCGCAAGACAAAGGGAGACAAGATATTAATAAAATACTCCAGATTTCAATAACTACACAAAGGGATAATAGGGTGATTGAGAAATGCAGAGCTCTGGTCCTGTATGACCAAACAAGGAAAACTAATCATGTTGATTTGAAGGAACTAGACGTGTTAGGTGTAATATAAAATATGGTGGACAATTGTGATATAATAGGAAGGAGGTCAGGTTCATGACAATACAAATAACATAGCTAACAGACACATCAGGAGCACAAAATTCAATTATGGAGTGGAAGGGCAGAATGCAATAGTAGTCTATGATGTTCCTATAAAGCAAAACTCTCCCATCAGAGATTTGGACATGTTGATGTCACATCAAGGGAAGAAATTGATGAATTTATGGACACAAGATTAGTACAATATCAAGATGATGAATTGTATGAAGATAGGGAAGAAATAGATAACCATAGTAATCTAGAACATGCTTTAAATGAGGCAAGGGATTTCACTCTTGTTAAATCAAAGAAAAAGAAGGTAAAGAGTGTTGGAGAAAGGCCTATTAGGACTAATCTAGTAAGGGTTAGTACATCGTTTAAATGAGTTTTAAAGCTTTGATTTGAAATATAAGATTGGATAGAACTCATCATTCATTTCAAGAGTTCAAATACTACATAGATTTCATAAATTTGATCTAATTGCTTTAATGGAGCCTTTCTAAGAAGCAAGATATGTGCAACAGTACAAGAGAAGGCTTGGGATGAAGTATTTTAATTATAATATTAATAAAAAAATCTGGGTATTAATAAATAATGGGATCCAGGTGGAGGTCATGGTTGATTCTGAATAGCAACTGACCATTAAAATGGTTTTTGAAAATGGTCAGCACTTTGATTTATGCTAAATGTTCTTCTGCTGAAGGGTTGGATTTATAGGAAGATATTTATGAGATTGGGCAAAATAGGAATCTATGATGACTTATTGGGGGTGATTTTAATATAATTATGGATGTAAAGGAAAAGATTGGTGGGCTACCTGTCTACCCTAATGAAGTGGAAGATTTTGCATTTTGTATTAACTCTTGTGAATTATTGGATATTAACTTCAAAGGTAGTCCTTTCATTTGGTGGAACAAAAGAGTTGATAAGGATTGCATCTTTAAAAGATTGGATAGGGTTGTAATTAATCAACTGTTGATGGATGATTTAGGGCATGTGAAATCGGAACATTTGTCTAGATCAGGTTTTGATCATGCTCCCTTATTACTATCTTGTGGAGCTTTGATGGGGAAAGTTCATAAGCCTTTTAGGTTTTTGAATTTTTGGACTGATAAAGAGGACTTCAGGGAAGTATTTAGACAAAATTGGTGCTCAGTTCAAAGTGAAGATGTGTTTGTTAATTCCCTTGCAAAATGCATTATATACGTCCTTAATAATATCACCTCCTTTCAACTGTGAGCTTCCTGACTGTGTTATCATAGCTGAGTCACCTGTGGCTAATTGACTCTTTCCTTGAGTATTCACTGTCGATCCATGATTTTATAGTGTTTTAGTACTAACCATGTGATTAATAGCTCCACTATCTACTATCCAGTCTAGACAACAATTAGCTACATCATTATAGAAAGAGGTACCTACAATTATACTTGCCATGTTCACACTAGATTCATTCACATTGGATTTGTTCAGCATCTACAAGATTTGATTGTATTGACTTGGTGTGAAGTGAGAATTCTGTATACAAGTGTATAAACATATATCAATATTGTATAGATAGTTATGTAATGTATTGACATTATATAAATTATGTATAAACATGTATCAATATTATATAAATAGTTTGTAAACGTGTATCGATATTGTATACATTGTATATAAATGTGTGTTGGTGTTGTATAAATAGGTATAAAATGTATCGACATTATATAAATGGTGCATAATCGTGTATCAATATTGTATAAATAATTATGTAATATATCGATGTCGATATTTATTTGACTATCATGCATACCCACCTTAATAAAATAAAATAAAATAAACAAGAAATAATAAAATGACAAAAAAAACACACAAAAAAAGTGAAACAATTAAAAAAGAATTTTTTTTAAAAAGAGAAAATAAAAAAAATTTAACATTGACATTTAAAACAATTATGTAATAGACAAATGAATAAAAAAAATATTAATTTATCTACCGCTTAAAAAGCAAAAAAAAAAAAAAGAACTGGCAGACAAATATAATGCAATAAAAAAAAAGGAAAAAAATTTAAGAAAGAAAGAAAGAACTGGGGACAAAGTTAAGGAAATAAGAAAAAAGGAAAAAAAAGATGAGAAAATGTTGATGCTGACGTGGCAGAAGGTCAATGACCAACACAAATTAATATGTAAAAATATGTAGTCGAAGGTGCCGAATTTGGCCAATTTTTGTAATTAAAAAATAATTATTTTTTTTTTGTAAATAATTTTTTTCAATAACTTGTGGGTGTAATTATCCCGAGTTTATTTGGATCAAATGGTAGAGTGTGTTTTTCTTTTCCAGCTAAAAAGCTCAGCGCCTAATTTATTAATTAAAAATAATCTCCCGTCTTTGCAAAAAGGAAAAAGGGCACACAACAAAGGCTCTACTGCTTTTAAGAACCACAAAAGAATGACGCTCCTCAAGTAACTATTTACAAACAGTGGAAATTAATTAATTAAACTATTTTTACAAAAAAGTAATCTAGTAGAATGGACTCATGAGTCATATCTATCTAATGTGAACTAGCTAGTTGCTGTTTGGAGGGAAAATAAATTACAAAATGAAATCACTAATGATGTTTATGGTTATCAAAATTTGTGGAGAGATGTTTTTCTTAGCGAAGTTAAGAGTGTGTTATTCAAAAATCAATTTTTTTAAACTATGATTAAGATAATTATTAAACTAATCTAATCTGGCCCTTAATAAATAAATAGGATAAGTATCACTCATCTAATTATACTAGTATACGTACTTGTGCGATGCACGAATAATATTAAAGTATTTATTTTTAATTTTTTTAATTTTACTGTAGTGTTAAATCATATTATCTTATAAATGTCGAGCTATTATCCTGCTACTCAAAGAAATGGACCCCACCCCCGCTCCTTTTATGTTTAAATTTTTTCTTTATTAGATTATTCATTATATTTATTTTGTTTACTCGTAGTTTTTAAAAAAAATTATTTTCTTATTTATATCTCTTTAATTTAAATTTTATGAACACTAGTATGTCTATTATTTTATCTTCACACCCTTTATACCTATGTCTTTGTATATTTTTTCTACTGTTAATTACTTTTCACTAATTTAAATATGACTAAAAAAAATTATGTTACATGTCATAAACAGTAGTTAAGTTCTTCTCTTTTATTTTTAAGTTTAAATTAAGTTACTTAGCTTTTTATATTTTGATGTTCATCGAATTCATTATTATTGAAAGCTTAGCTTATCTGATATACATAATTTGAAATTTTGCTTATTTGATTTTTTTAAAACAAAAACTTTCTCATCTAAAAGAAAGTTCTGCCCTTTAATTTCTTTAAATTTTAATTTTTTTATTTTTGAATTTTACATTATAATTTATAACTTGTTACCTTATTTCATCCCGACTTAACATTCTTACGACAGTGTGACTCTTTAATACCTTTTCACTTTACCTAATATTCTTATTTTTGTTAATATAATAGAAATATGTCATTCTTTTTCTTCTTTTTTTTAAAAGAAAATTCTTGAAATGTAGTTTCTTTCTAAACTTTTATTTCATTGTTCATAATTTTTTTCATTTTTAGATTTATCTTTTAGGAGTATATTTATTTTATAGGAGTTATTGACTAATTGATCATTTAACTATATATTTGAGGAAATGAAAGAGAGTGTAATTGAGGGGAATCAAATTCTTTTTATCATTAATGGAGCTAGAATTTTCAATAAATATATTCACAAAACAAAAATAAAAGATAAATATAAACAAATAAAGAAAATTCAACATTTACCATAGGGGTAACAAAATAATTTCAATCTTAGAAATAAATTGTATTTTTTTAGGAATGAATCTCTTACGCCCTGATCCAACCATGGTCCAGCAGAGTATACTCTAGGAAATATACTAGAGTTTTACCGGTAAATTTTAAGGGGTTGTTTGATATAAAAATGAATAACGCATGAATTAGTACTGCAGGGATTAATAATGAGAGATTAGTAATACAGGGATTAATAATGTAAAAATTATTTGTTATCAAGTATTTGGTTCATTGTTTCTCATTTAATCTTGTGCTTAGTTTAAAACTCTACAAAAAGTTTCTTTCCAATTATACCCTTGAATTATTATGAAATTTTCTATTTCATATAATTAGATAAAAATAAATTTTTTTTGTGACTTCTAACTAGTTAGGAGAACAATAATTTTATCATCATATTTGTTATTTTCTCACTTGAATTATCTGAGAATAAATAATTGTGATCTTAATAAATTCATCACTAATAA
>JBCEWC010015417.1:0-13746 GCA_038996855.1 Solanum aculeatissimum
CGCTAAGCGGTTCGCTCGGGGGCTAGCAATAGTCTTCGAGTGCCGGCCACGCCTAGAGTACCCTGACGGGGCGTGACTCCCTAATTCTTCTTGATTTGTGATTATCCGAATAAAAAAAATCAATTATTTACAATCTAGAAGAATAAAGAAAAAATAATAATTGCTCATAAAAATTATATTTAAAAAAATCAAATAAAAAATGATAAATTTTTTTGTTACCCTTGGGGGTTCATCTATTAGAAAAAACAAAACCGTCAAACAGCCTCTACTATTTTATAAGTAATTATTTCTTTCCCACTGGTCCCATAATCCAATTTCATATTATTATTATTTTACCAATAAAAGGGATGGCTTTATTCAAAGAATTACACATACTAGTAATTAACTTTTTAACAAATTTAAAAAAGAATTTGAAAAGGCTAGGCAGCACTAATGTAAAACAGATTCATAGAATAATTAATTTGGAGAAAAACATAATTATAACATATTAAAAGATTGCTTATACATTATTGTATCTAGACATATAAGCCATGAAATCTTTGAAATTAAGTCATGCAATAAATGGATACATTTCACACTAATAAATAAATTACCAAACTTTTTTTTTAAATATATATAAATAAAACAATTCATTGGTCAACTACTACTCAAAGAGTTCTCTTTAAATAGAAAGAGTGTTTTATTGAGAGTGAAAGGACTAAAGAACATGAAGATAACCATGGAAGAAAACTCTGCCTTCTTATGTATACTTTCAATTCTTCTTATGTTATTGATTAGTCCCACATTGGCTATTAAAAAGGTAAATCAAGCATGATTTTTCAATTTTTAGTTCTAATTTTTTCACTAAATTAATATTCTGTTGGTAGGGATAACGTCTGTGTACACTGTGGCATGTTGTTGTTGTTAATTTGTGAATGTGATTTGTGTTGTAGTCATTTGTGGTGTACATGGGTGCACATTCACATGGAAAAGAAGTTTCATCTATTGATTATAATAGAGTAAGAGATTCACATCATGAGTTTCTTGGATCATACTTAGGAGGAAGGTAATTAAATACTTAATTATGTATTACTTTTAATTAAGTGTTATATTATGTGAATTCCAAATTTTTACATGTTTGAAAATCTCAGTAACAGCAATGAGAAAGCAAAGGAAGCAATTTTCTACTCTTATACAAGACACATCAATGGCTTTTCAGCCATGCTTGAAGAGGAAGAAGCAAGAGAAATTTCAAGTAAGTGATTTGGGGTTGTTTTGGTCTTTTGTGTAATGTTGTTGTATTTGTCTTCTGTTCCGGATTCGTGCCAAATAGGGCCCATTACTAGGGCTAAGGCTAACTTGATATCTTGACTAATTCAGATTCGTGTTGCATTAGACTTTCTAAGTTCTTTTTGTTGATGGAACAGAGCATCCACAGGTAATATCAGTATTTGAAAACAAGGGAAGAAAATTACACACAACAAGATCATGGAACTTTTTGGGTTTAGAGCATAATGATGGAGTTGTTGATTCAAGTTCATTATGGAAGAAGGCAAGATTTGGAGAAGATACCATCATTGGCAATCTTGATACTGGTATTTTTAAAAAACAACAGTTCGTGTTTGACTAATCAATCATTTTTATCATTATTATAAATTTCTAAAAACTAGATATTTATAAGCGTGTTTGGTTACTCAGAAACTTGGCCAAACAGACTATTATCCTATGTTTTAGTCAAACACTAGGCATGTGAAGAAACTTGAAGTTGCAATAAGTAGCGCCTTAGATCATTGACTTTGTTTAATGTAAAAATGTGTTGTTTTGTAATCCCATAATTGTGATTAAGACTTAGTTGGAAACTTGTGTGATTTAATCTTGATAACAACAATAAACTATAGTAGTTAGAATTTAATATTAATATTTCAAGATCTCATTAATCTACCAGCCTTGGCCAACCCACTAACACATACCAAAAATATTTATCTATTTGATAGAAGGTTCTTGTATCTCTTTCACCTTTCAGCTGTTGAAAGATTATTTTACTCAGAATTAATTGGTAGGATTATGGTGTGTTTTAGGGTTGGTGGGGTCAATTAAAGTACAGTAGTTTATTTAGAATTGTATGATTGGTATTTTGATTATCTCAAAATTTCTGTGTAACCATAGGCTAAAGTCATGTTTGGGAAAATACACATTAATTTTAAAGTTCAGTTCCTGCATTTATTTAATAAAATAAAAATAATGTTTATAAAAGTTGAGGAACTTAATTTTTTTTTCATGTGCTTCAATTATTCAACTACCTTGTATTGTCCTATCACAGACAAAAGCCTACATTATAGTAGACAGCGACGGAGCCACATTTGTCTAAGGGGATTAATTATATCGTGTATATACGTAAAAATTTGTTATGCGTATTTATTACATGCTGAATCTTTTAAAAAATTTCGTGAGTTAATTTTTTTTTATTTTGATCTTCTTTAGTAAAATATCTAACTCCGTCCTCGGTGAATGGTATTGTCACTGAAAGCAAAGAATAGGTTCTGATGTCCTTGCCTAAAAAGATGGATGTTTTCATCCTTTCTTCTTTGTCTTAATTGGTCAACCTTTTGCAATTCACAATTTCCATACAACTTTTTCCCTTTCAACAGCTCATTTTCATGCTATTTTTGTATTTTCAGTATATGGACTAAAAGTAATAATTTTAAGAGTTGATGATGATTCATTTTCTTTTGTAACATTATGACATTGTGGACCAGGTGCCTGGCCTGAATCAGAAAGCTTTAGTGATGAAGGATATGGACCAATTCCATCAAAGTGGAGAGGAATTTGTCAAAGTGATTCTGATCCCACATTTCATTGCAATAGGTACTTGTTACATCCACTTATTTTAGCACCTTATCTGCAGTGCTCAACAAAAAGAATATTTTGCACTTTAGAACATTCAGCTCACTGACATTGTATCCTCTTTGAAAGTTAGACCAATACAATTAACAAGTGGGGTCTTAAGAGGATATATATAGTGTATGGAGACCTTACTTTTATCTTGTGAGATGGGGAGATTGTCCTTCGTAGACCCTTGGCTCAAGGAAAAGCATATCAAAGCAGATACCAAGGAAAGCATGACAATATTCTAAAAAAAAAAGAAGAATAAACACAACAAAATACTATGATAATCAAAGTAAAAGAGATAATAGATAGTAACAGAATTTGGAGGGCTAGAACCTAAAGGAAAGATACTGCTACTAGTACTAAGGAAGGATAAGCAAACAACAATCTACTACCTACTAACCTTTTACTCTAATCCGTGTGCTCCACAATATCTTATCTAACATTATATCCTTGATAACATGCAATTGTGTCATGTCTTGTTTAACCGCATCACCTCAATGATTTGTCATCCTACCTCTACCTTCCATGAAAAGCAAACATCTCACACCTCTGAACCATCTCAACGTCGCTTCTCGTATCTTGCCCTCTACCAAAGTCACTTCCACCTTGTTTCGGATAGCTTCATTTCTAATCTTGTCCTCTACCAAGGTCACATATACATTATCCTCGTTTCCACAACTTTTATCTTCTGAATGCACTTTTTATTTGCTCAAATAATTTGTAATCATTAAACAAGACAAGTAAATTCATAAAGTGATTGTTGATCTGTTCCCTAAGTCACCAATTCCGCGATAACTTAAAATTGGCTTAACTAAGTGAGAAATACTACTTCAACGCATCTATTTAGGATATGAATTCAACATTTTAGCATTGGAATGAAGATTTTGATAGTGAAGTTATGTCCATATTCATTAAAGGAAGCTAATTGGAGCAAGGTACTTCAACAAAGGGTATGCTACTCTAGCGGGACCTCTAAATTCAACGTTCAATACGCCACGAGACACTGATGGCCATGGTTCCCACACGTTGTCCACAGCCGGTGGAAACTTTGTTGAAGGATCAAATGTTTTCGGGTATGGAAATGGGACAGCAAAGGGTGGATCACCAAAAGCAAGAGTAGCAGCTTACAAAGTTTGCTGGCCTCCAATTTTGGGCAATGAGTGTTTTGATGCAGATATCTTGGCTGCATTTGATATGGCAATTCATGATGGCGTGGACGTGCTTTCTGTATCGCTGGGAGGAGAAGCAGGTGCCTATGCCAATGACAGCGTTGCTATCGGTTCGTTTCATGCTGTTAAGCATGGCATTGTTGTGGTCACTTCTGCTGGCAACTCTGGTCCTACTGTTGGTACAGTATCAAATCTTGCACCTTGGGTAATTACTGTCGGGGCAAGCACTGTGGATCGTGAGTTTCCTAGCTATGTAACACTCGAAAACAACAAGCGTTACAAGGTAATGTTCTTTTCCTTTGTTGGAAAATTATAATACTACTTTCTCTATATCATTCTTGATTGTTGAACCTCCTCGCTAGTCCTACTATTTAACGCGCTGCTTCAGAAGATTTATATTGTCGTATTGATTTCATTAAATGACATGTTGATAGGGAGAAAGCTTATCAGTTGAAGCATTGCCTAAAGGCAAGTTCTTCCCAGTCATTAGTGCTGCTTCAGCTAAAGCTCCCCATGCTACAACCGAAGATGCGTAAGTATAATCATCTTACTCCCCTAGTTCTTAAAACAAACAAAAAAACTTGAGATTTTACTTGGTTAATATTTACGTATTTCAATGTTTTTCTGCAGGCAACTATGCAAAGCTGATGCATTGGACCATCAGAAGGTAAAGGGAACTATTTTAGTTTGCCTAAGAGGACAAAATGCAAGGGTTGACAAGGGCCAACAAGCTGCTCTGGCAGGTGCAGTTGGAATGGTTTTAGCCAACGATTATGCATCAGGCAATGAAATTATTGCTGATCCTCACGTCCTACCTGCTACGCAGATTAGTTACTCTGACGGACTTGATGTCTTTGCTTATATTAATTCAACAAGGTATATAACAACGATTTAACTTATGTACACTGACAGCATAAAGACTGTACCTAACTGTGTCGTCTCATATTTTTGTTAAAATATTATGAACAGTGCACCTGCGGCTTACATTACTCATCCAACAACTCAATTGGGGACAAAGCCAGCTCCGGTCATGGCAGCATTTTCATCGATAGGGCCTAACACTATTACGCCAGAGATTCTTAAGGTTTTACCATAAACTAAACATTGTTTGTCTTGATATTATTTGTATAATACCCCATTTATTGAGTCATTTATTTGGTATTACATTTGCACAGCCTGATATCACTGCTCCAGGAGTGAGCATAATTGCTGCCTTCACTGGCGCTGAAAGTCCTACAGAACAACCTTTTGATGAACGTCGTGTTAAATTCAACTCTGTTTCAGGCACTTCTATGTCATGCCCTCATGTGTCTGGCATTGTTGGTCTTTTAAAAACTCTCTACCCAGCTTGGAGTCCTTCTGCTATCAAATCTGCAATTATGACAACTGGTGAGAGCAAACAACCTTTCCGAAAACAAATGTGAATCTATTAGCATCATATCCTGGTTTTGGTTCTGGTTCTGGTTCTGATGCCATGTTGTTTTTTTCCTTGTACAGCAAGAACGCGAGACAATGTTGTAGAGCCAATGTTGAATGCTAGTTACATCAAAACAAATCCATTTGCTTATGGTGCAGGGCACGTTAGGCCAAACCGCGCAATGGACCCTGGCTTAGTCTACGACTTGACAATCGATGATTATTTGAGTTTTCTGTGTGCACAAGGATACAACGATTCTCAAATCAAGACATTTACACAAGGCCCTTTCACATGCCCCGATCCGATTAGTTTCATCAACATGAATTTGCCATCAATCACAGTGCCTAATCTCAATGATTCTGTTACTGTCACTAGAACTTTGAAGAATGTTGGATCTCCAGGTACGTATAAAGCGCGTATTCGCCACCCCATTGGAATTTCTGCTGTTATTGAGCCAAATAGTCTGGAATTCAAGAATATTGGTGAGGAGAAATCATTTAAGCTTACATTGAAGGTTAAAGGATCTAATTCACCTAAAGATTATGTATTTGGACAATTAATTTGGTCTGATGGTAAGCATTATGTTAGAAGTCCAATTGTAGTAAAACGTACTTAGGTAGATTATTCAGATTGTTTTAGATATTATTGTTAGATCTCTTTTGAGAGAAAAAGAAATATGTAGATTCTTATTTTCTAGTAAAGATCTTTATTTAGAATTCAATGATATTTGAAGATGGCCAATTATTGATTGTGAAATGTTCTTTGAGAAACAACACGTGATGAATACGTTGCTGTTTATTGTCTGGCTTGTTTTAAATGACCTGTACAAGTAACACATTAAGTTTTGATGCTGTAAAATAAGACTTCGCTTTATAAAATAAGAAAAATAATTTTGAAAACTCTTTTTTAATCTCACCCCCAACTCCTAACCCCAATTCAAGATATGACTCCTAATTCAGACCCTAACCCGAGTCTCGACTCCTCAACCTCAATCCAAACTCTCAGGATTGGATCTCGAGGTTGAGAGTCAAGTTCTAAGTCAGGTGGTAGAAGTCGACGTCTCAAATATAAGTCAGGATCCGAATCGAATTCAAGAGTCAGGTTTGGGAGTTGGTACCCGCGTCAAGGTAGGATTAGGCATCCAAATAAGGTCGAGGTTGAATTCCAAATTTCGTATCAAGGTCAAGAATCAAATCTCATGACAAGATCGACCTCATTTCAAGATTGAGAATTGAATCTCAAATGTAGAATTGAGTCAAGTCAGGAATAATATTTTCTTCTTACGTTCTAACCATACATACGAAAGTAAGTAAGAAAACCGCTTATTTAAAAAAAATGAAAACATGTCCTTTGATAACAATCACACCCTATAAATTAACTTTAAACTTAACATTATTGGCATTTCTCCTTGAAATTATGTATACATACACAAAAAGAAATGAAAAAAGAAAAAAGGAAATCCTGCTTTTTTTCTGTACTAGGGAAAATAGATATGTAATGGAAGAGATCTTAAGTATACTAATTAATGACATAACATTTGGATTATCTTCATAATTTGTTGCCTAATCCATGGGCCTAAGCAGAATTTTGATGAAGTCTGATTGTTAAACCATTTTTGAATTCCACATATGGATAAGCAATGGGTTGTTCTCCTTCTTCTACCTCCCATCTACATAAACATGTATCAATAATTTTAGCACAATAAAAAGACATAAATTAAATTCACAAATACCTATTTTATATAAGATGAAATCTATTGATGATATTAATTAAAAAAAATCTTGTTAAAAATAATATCACAAAAATAACTAATAAAAGTAGAAATTATTTAATTACCTGTATCTTTGTACTAGGTGGTGGAGGAAGAAGGCTACTTCAACCTTTGCAAGTTCAAATCCAGGACAACACCTTGATCCTCCTCCAAAAGGAGTCAATTTCTTGCATATTTGCTCATCACTCTAAACATTTTATTTTAATTCAAACAAAAAAAGGAGTCAACAAATCATTTTTGTAAAAAAATAAAAATATACTCTATACACTAACAGTGATGGAGTCAGGGTTTTTAATAAGATGTGTCAGATAAAAATATATATGACACTACAAAAGATAGAACACAAGACCTCAAGCAGTTTTTGCAACCCTTTAACTACTACACTAAATATTTAGCTTGTGTTAAAAGGTGTCAATGCTTGTATAAATATTTATTAAATCAAATTTTGACCTATATATACAATGTAATTTTCCGACAAAGGGTGTGGCTCCGCCCCCAACTTTTAAATCACCCAAATAATATCTACAACTACTTAAATCTTCTTAAAATTTATCATATGAAATAATGAAAGTCTCTCTGACTTCTTAAAAACAGTAATAAAGTATGTGTATAACTTACGTTCCTCACACTTTGCTTCATCGAATTAAACGATACATGTTAAGTGATATAATAAATTAACACAACATATCATTATAAATTTTTTTGTTTATATTGACAATATATATAACTTAAATTCGAAGTGTTATAATTACCTCCCATCTCCAAGGATTAAAGTGGAGGGCATTGGGATGAACTGATGGGTCCAAATGAACTGCACTGAATACTGGTAGGACCTTCCAACCCGCTGGAATTACATAATCTACAATTTACAAATTTCAAACATTATTATTATTATTATTATAAATATAAAAATTAAAAAATTGTGCAAAAATGCAAAAAGCTCATGCATGCATTATTACATATGAACATTATTTTAAAAATAATATATAGTACTCGCTTCGTCCATCTTTTAATTGGTCCCTATACTATTTTAGAATGTCCAATAATACTTGTTCAGTTTATGAAATCAAAAGATAATTTTACTCTTAATTCCTAATTAATCTTTATCATTAATTATAATTTTTTTTCTATACATTATATTAATTGTATTCACCCTTATTATTTGCTATTTTTTAATTTTGTATCAAATTAATATGAGTCAAATAAAAATGGACGGAGAAAATATGTTTTAGCATTACAGGTCAACATAGACAGACCTTTAAATTTGACATCTTTAAGGGCCTTTCGGTGCACAAATTTGACAACATTCCCATATCTCAGAGCTTCATTTATTACCTGTATTTAATAACAAGAAAATTAATTTAAGTTAAAAAAAATAACATCTCATTCTAAATTATTTTTTTTTTTTAATAATTTTTATAAGAGATCTTCATGTTTACACATAAAAGATCTGAAAATGACATTTCCTTTTATTTCAATAATTGAGATGTCCATAAATAATTATTTTTAAAATTGACGATACGATAGAGAATTTAAAACTGAGATAGTAATAATAATATTGCTTCATTCTCAAAATATGTATCGTTTTTATCTAAAATATTTCTTCTGAAAATACTTGTTATTTCAAAATTATTTTTTTTTATCCTTAGATAATAACTTTTTTAGTGATACAAATAACTCAATAAGGCAAATGTTTAATAAAAAAAATATTATATATTTTAAAATGTATTTGAGGATAATAACAAGAAAACTTCTCTTGTAGATGTTTTTTCTTAAAAAAAAATAATTAACAGGTCTAAAAAAAATTAAAAAATATTTTTTAATCCTTGATAATAATTATTCTTTTAGTGATATAAATAACTCAAAAAAGTGAATATTTATATTTTAAAACTTAAATAAAGATAAAATATGAAAAATTCTCTTATTAATATTTTTTAAATAAATTATTAAATACGATAAATAATTTGAGACAATATAATATTAGTAATGATTGCAGTGAGCACATTGTGACAACCTTTTGAGTGAATTCCATCTTCTGATAATCTTCCCAATTCAGTAACTCCTTTTCCTTCGTGCTTCGTATGTTATCATGTTCTTCCTACATCATTCATTAGTAATAAAGTTTTAAAATTTTATTTTAAAAAAATAAAAAAGTATGTCAAAAATATAATGATTATAATAATTTAAAAAAAACAATAAAATATTACACATCCATTTTATCTAGGCAGACTTTTATAGTATAGTATTTAATAGTCTTTGATTTCTAAGAGGATATGTATAAACTATAGTACTCCATTATTTATCTCATTCTTCAATGGATATTTACATTTAAATTTTTAATTTTGACTAGAAACTATTAAAAATAATTTTTCTATCCTAAGTCTACAAATATTTTATTTTTCTTATACCCCATTGGTGAAATGAAACTAAATATAATATTTATACATGTTATGTAAATTTTTTATCATAAATACAGAAAATTAAGCCAAAGAGCTATTAAATTCTACTAAAACTGCAATTAAAACAACTCTTGCTCCATCATTACTTAAACATCTCATTTAATCAACACTATTTATTTATTTATTTATTTATTGAAATAATTGAAGTGAATTTAGATAAACAACACTTAATAAATTAAATACATTTTTTTCCTTACTAAAATATCAAATATTTCAAAATAAATTCAAATTGTAAAGACAAGTAGTAATATGAACCTGAAGGTAGTGTATAAAAAAGGTAACTCGTTGCACTAAAATTCTTATTAAGCACGGAATCTATAAAAGGTCCCGACTATAAGAATTTATATATGTACAAATCGTTATCTTACATTTTTATTGAAATAATTAAAATGAACTTACGTAAACAACACTTAATAGACACTTTTTTCTTATTTTCTAAAATATCAAATATTTCGAAATAAATTCAATTTGTTAAAGACAAGTAGTAATATGAACCTAAAGGTAGTATATAAAAAGGCAGGCCGGTGCAATAAAACTCATGTTAAGCACGAAGCCTACAACAGGCCTCGACTATATAAGAATCTATATATGTACGAACTCTTATCTTGCATTTTTATTAAAATAATTAAAGTGAACTTAGGTAAACAACACTTAATAGACACTTTTTCTTTCTTTCTTTCTAAAACATCAAATATTTCGAAATAAATTCAATTTGCTAAGACAAGTACTATAAAATAAACCTAAGATAGTATATAAAAAGGCAGTCCACTGCACTAAAACTCTTGATATGTACAGAGTCCAAAGAAGACCCTAACTATAAGAATCTATATATGTCCCTTATCTTGCATTTCTGTCGACCTAAGATAATATATTACAATTAATTTAAAGAAAATTATATATGTAATTACCTTAAGTTGACGAAGAGCAGTTTGTGATTGACCAACAAAAAATACAACCATAGCCATTAGTAGGGAAGTAGTCTCATAACCCCCAAGTAAAGAATCAAGAACAAAGCTAACTTTTTCATCTTCAGATAAGGTATCAACACAAAGAAGTATCTCTAGAAAATCATTCTTTTTACTATCACCATCATCAACATGCTTTCTTCTTCTTTCCTCTATAATTGCTTTGATAGTTGAAGATATTCTACTTCTAGCCTGTAAAGAAACAAAATAAAGTTGAATTTCACATGCCCTACTTTTTCTTTTTTTTTTAAATCTTTTTGTAAACAAAAGTATATCTAAAATAAACAATTCTTTATACTTTAAATAATTAATAATTAATGAACCTGCACTGCTCTTGCATATGGAGTTCCAGGTATATAGAGTGGTAAAGAAATTAAACCCCTCATGAAAGCAAGAAAATCTTGAAGAATTGTTGCACTTTGTGGATTTTCTGGAGTTAATCCAAGAACTTGCTTCACTATCACATTGAATGAAAACTGAAATAATCAACAACCATACACAAGAAATATCAAAATTATGTCACAAACATAATTTTATTACTAACAACATACCCATGAAATCTCACAGGTAGAGTCTGAGAGGATAAAATGTACGCAAACCTTACCAATACCTCATAGAGATAGAGAGGAACCATAATTTTATTACTAGAGTATCATAATTTAAATGCAGAAATTAGTACATAGTTGGTTGCTTAGTATTATTTATATGCTTATACATATGATATACACTAAATTCACATATATTATATTTTTATCAACTATATAAAAGGCGGAGCTAAAATTCTGCTTTTTAAAGTTTGGTCAAAATCATGTATTTCTTGAATAATTACATCAATTTTTTTTGTACAACACTCAATAATGTGTTATTTTTAAAGTTCAAATTCCATAAAGTCAGAATTTTAACTCTGCCTTGACAAAAACCTTATATAAAGTTATAATAGACTAAATTACACTATAGTAATAAATTATTATTTTCCCAAAAAGTGCTATGACATTATTTATAGATGGAATTTATATATACCTTTCTTGACTCCTCCCAGAATTTGACTTGTTCTTTATCTTTCCAAGATTGAAGAATCTGAAGGGCTAATGTTTCCACATCATTAATAAACTCAGGTTTAGACTTAATGGTGCTGATTAGTGATAATGAAACATTCCTAAGCCTTTTATGTGTGTCACCAACAGCCACAAGCAATGAAACTTTTCCAAGGATACCATGGATGGGCTTTGGATAACTACACTGAAATAACTTGTCTTCATTTTGTAGTATGAAGTAATTAAGGTCTTGGTCACATGATACCACTGTTGGGGAGAAAAATAAATGTGATTTGAACACTTTCCCATACCTGGAAAAAAAGAAGAATTATATATTACATAAAAAAAATTTAAAAAAATGTACATGCAATAATAATGTCTCTGTCTTTAATCAGAGGTCTCATTTCGACTCTTAAGATCTTACAAAATATGAATTTAATTTACACATAAATTCCACAAGCGTCTATTGAGATAGACCACAAGACTTACGTTGCATTTCTGTCTGAGGTTATTTCCAAGCCATAATAAATAATATGTTCCTAAGGAAGTGGTACTTTAATTTAAAGAAGACATAATAATGAAGAAGCATGTTACTTACCTAGAACAATGTTGTTGAAGGAAAGTACCAATAGAATTAGAAGGATGAGGCTTCAAAAAGGAAAGGGTTTCACCAAGTAAAGGCCATCCAAAAGTGCCCTTGGGAATTACATGAAGAGAAGTGCCATTATTATTGAAGAACAAAGGCCAAAAATGGTTCAAAGTTAGGCCAATTACAAAACTTATAACTAGTGTTGTAACAATTATCAAAAGGCTACCTTCTTCACCCATTTGAAGTTTTTAAATTTATGAGTGAAAAGAAAGAAAGATGGATTTTATGAAGTTGGTAGCAAATTGGGGTTGGGCTTGACTACATATATATAGAGGGAAGGGGGAGAAAAAGTTGTTTGTGGAGAAAAGGAAACAGCCCTTTAATTATTTCTCTTCAGTATTAATCCCTCCGTTTCAAAATATGTGATGTAATTTAAATTTTTAAATTTTAATTGTGAATTCAGATATTAAAGCTTTAAACTTTTTGAAATAAATTTTATTTTTATTATTTTAATTTATTTATCTTATTTTAGTAATCTTATATATCTTTAGTTATAGATGATAAAATTTAGAATTTTATTAATCTTTTTTAATTATGTGTCATCAAGAAACAAACAAATTAATTAAAACAGAAAAAAATATATATATTGAACTACGACTTTAGTCCTGTAAATCATGATATGTGCAAAAATATATATTATTTTTCTCATTTTATGTGGCTTTTTTTTTTGTCCGTCTCATAAATAATGTAATTTTATTCTAATTGAAAATAATTTAACTTTGAAATTTTCCTTTACCCCTTAATGAAATGATTCTCAATCATATAAATATCTAAAAATTATTTCAAACCATAAATTATAAAATAAAAAATTAAATATCATGTCAAATCAAATAGTCTATTATAAAATGTAACAAATTAAAGGAAGTACTGTAAAGAAATTTTGTTTAAGAGAACACTTGATTCTCAAAAAAATTTATGCTATTTAAAATAGAGAAAAATAATAATATTAAAATAATGTTTGTGAATATTAACTTTTGTCAGATG
This sequence comes from Solanum aculeatissimum, assembly GCA_038996855.1. Lineage (NCBI taxonomy): Eukaryota > Viridiplantae > Streptophyta > Magnoliopsida > Solanales > Solanaceae > Solanum > Solanum aculeatissimum. Next base: position 13,317 of record JBCEWC010015417.1, read on the forward strand.
CATAGGAAATGAAATCAAGCTAGTCTGGGATCTACTCCTATATTACAAACAGTAGGTACAGGTTATGGAAGAAAGATATTGTAAACATTTATGAATCCTATTTAACTATTTATATACATGAACAATAGTAAAAAGGTTTTTTTTTTTTTTTTTACTATGGTCTTAAAATAGTATTTATTTATGAAAGTAAATAATATTAGTAGTATTAAATAAAAGTTAACAATAAATTGATCAGAAAAGGGTCAAAATTGCTCCTGAACTATGTAAAATAGATCACTTATACCCTCCGTTAGATTTTTGGACCAAAAATACCCCTGCCGTTATCTTAAAAGACCACAAATACCCCTCAAGGTTTAACAACACACATGTGGCAAGCCATGTGGCACTAATTTCGCCACCTAAGCTGCCAACTAGGATATCATATAAAATT
>JBCEWC010015418.1:0-13745 GCA_038996855.1 Solanum aculeatissimum
CTTTTGGCCCCTAGTTTAAGTAACTAGTATGTTCAGTGGCTTACTCCGCCAATGGTGCTATCGAGTGCCAGTCATGTACCCCCCTTATCTTTTGGGGCATGACAAAAGGTGTAGTGGAGACAATGTCCAGCCAAGGAGGCTACCTGGGAGATGGAAGAACATATGTGAGAGCAGCATCCCTACCTATTAGAGCCATCAGGTATGCCTTTACTTTACGTTTACGGATGAAAGTCTTATAAGTGGTAGATATTTTAATGACCCTATAGGTCAATTCTATATTTCTGCATTCTTTTTGTTCTTTTGAGCTTCTTAATAACTACTACGTTCTTGTTATGACCTATTGGGACTGTTGAGATAGTTATTGGGTGTTTTTGTTATGAGGTGTACGAGTTCGCAAGTTAGCAGGAAGTTAAAGCTGCAAAAAGAAGATTTCAAGAAAAACCCAAGTAAACAGCCTCGAAATGGGATTCTAACGGTTTTATCAATTTTGAAACAGTCGATTTGTGTCAGGAGGGTGGTTTGTCCAAGGATGGAGGTGTCCCGGTATGATTTTGAGCTAAAAGTTGCAAAATGAGTTTAACCGCAAGCTAAAAAGTACATTTCTGTAAAAATCTAGTCAAATGGGTTCAAAATGGAAAACTGATGGTGCAGTCAGCTCTAAAATGTTGAAGATGATGTAAAATTACCTTTCGTCAGTTGACGGGGGCATCCGATTACCTTTTGACCCCATTAGTTCTTTTAGCTAAAATTTGCCAAAAAAATGTGGGATCCTCATTTTTCCGTAGGATGCTCCATTGGAAATTTTGACCATAATGTTGGATCTGTAACATCAAAATTTGTATGATTACACTATTCATTTACATAAAACGGACATCGGATGCCCCAAGAATGCCCCAAGGAAATTTGGAATTGACTCGGTGCAGTGCCAGATGAATTAACCTACGCGTTGATGAAAGGTGTTGGTGCATTTGTGAAGGGTTAATGGGATAAATCTTTGCGTTCATGGTGTTCACACCCGCGTTTCTGGAGAAGGGTAGGTTTCCTAGACCTCTGCAATCGCGAGGGCCGTATCTACATTCGCGGAGATGGGTAGGTGGCCCATATATATGGCTTCAACATCATGAATCAACCATTTTTGGAAAGTTCACCATCTCGTACAAAAGTCATTTTAAGTCTATTTTTGACAATTCAAAGGTCTGCCTAACTCGATCTTTCACAATGAACCTCGTGGTACCTCAGAATTGACATTAGGTGCATAATTCGAGGTAAATTCATTGTCTTAGTTGAATATCTTCTCGAAAATTTTGAAACTTTACATGTTTATATCGTAGCTAATGTTTTATGGAATTAAGTGAAACTTGAGTCTTAATTGTTCAATGTTTCGAGGGGAACGTTGTGGTACGTTGGGTGTTGGCTGAAATTGTCTGATTTTTTAGAATTTTGACCGAGAACGTTTTGAAAAGAATGTTTTCTCGATAAAGTTTATAACTTTGTTTTGAACTTTTTCTCGGTCTTCTAGGTCCATTTTGGGCCGAATTTTTTATTGTAGGCTCGGGTTGTTGTGGGGAATGTTTTTTTGGATTTTGTTTGAAATTTCGGGTAGAGTCTTATTTTTTCTATTTTAGGCACTTTTGGCTTAATTTCACCTATTTCTCAAGATAATATAGCCAAACTAACTGTGTTAATATTGTGGATTATATTTTCACTGTTGAGCAATATTAGGAGACTATCAAGAAGGAAAAAGTGTAGCTGGAGTGATTCGGAGTTTGAGATATCGATATCATGGTAGGCTAGGTTATCCCTAACCTTAGATTGAGTGAAACTATATGCATATTGAACTGAGATGTATGTGAGATACTATCTATGTCCTATATGTGTTTCAGTGGGATGGTACTCTGTATTTTTTGTTGTGAATATTATAGATTAGGTATATTTGGGTACTGTTGATAGTAAGGAAGCCTGATAAGGGCTATATACAGTTTGATACCGTGAGACAGGTACATCTTCTGACCTAAACTGTTGTCTGTGGAAGGATGTAGCTAATGTTATAGAGATATGATAATTCTGACTAATTTCTGACTTAAATATGCTCCTGTTGGTCCTGGTTATTGTGGAAGCTTATGATATAGTTATTGTTATCGTGCTACACTTTCGTTACATATAGTTGACCGGATTACTGCATGTTATACCTAATTTTGTACTGATTATCGAGACATACACTCTTGTATACTGCTTTTAGTTATTGAGTTCTAGTCCTATGTATCTGCGATAAGGGTTTAGTTGTTATTATTAGAGGGATGGTGATGGTTGGTATACCTATATGCTGAGCATTGTTGTCTACGTTGACTCTAGGCACGATATGACTGTGGAGTTCTAGATTTGAATATACTGGTTGAGAGACTGACTATTGACATCTTGAGTCCTAGATGACGCTCATGTCTGAGAGTCCAAGTCCTGAGTGACGCTCCACATGGTTTGAGTCCCTGTGGCCGCTGCTGTAGGGCAAGATGATAAATGCAGATTCTAAGGATCGAGCACCGATTGAGATTTGGGTCGAGGACCCTGCTAAGGGTGAGACCCCATGATTGGCCTTCTGCGAACATACACTATTATTATTCTAGAGGGATTCTTTCTCCCACAGGCAATGCATTCCACCATTACACATGTATATTTTTTATCGGGTGCCACGTGCCAGCATAGGGTCGAGGACCCGACTAAAATATGATTATTAGGGCAAGGCCCCGCGATTGATTACTCGAGGATCCACACACCTATTCACACTTTGATTGTGTATGTGTGTACCCTCTAGGCTTATAAGGGCTCGGTGGGCGTTCAAGCATAGATAGTAGGCCTAACACCCACATACAGTTGACCCTTGACTTAGTGATATGGAGAGTTGAGATCTATGATAGCTCTATGGGGTTTAGTGATGATATTCCAGGTTATATTATACACGGGTGTCCCTCCTGAGTTTATGGGGCCTAGGTGGCGTACATGCATAAATATTAGGCCCTTGCACCCGCGTACAACATGAGGTTTATGGTTCGGTTTGAGGTTATGGGTTGATTTGCAGGATAGCTGCTTTTATATGCATTTAAGGTTCATTGTCGGTCGATGATGCCTACTGTGTGCCTTATTCTAGTACTCACCGGTACTTCTGCATCTTCCGATGGTGCATGTCTAGGTTCTAGTTGGGGGCACTAATTTTGGGAGATCCGGGAGCACAAGAGACTTCTTTTGGGTGAGCATCGACACCTCTGTCTTCGTCACAATCTTCTTCTTTTGATGGTCGTCTTTTTCTTTCAGACTTTGGTCTTGTAAAGTAGTTTTATGTAGGCTAGGACAAGTACCCTTGGGTTGGGTAATTGACTTTCCTTTAGGTGGGATTTAACAGGTGTCATCATGACCGGTATCGGGTCATGACAACAATGTGGGGTGGGGTAGTTTTAAAGTTATGTGAGGCAGAGCGGGTGGGGGTGGGTTGAAGTAACTACTTTTAAAACTAATGTGGGGCGGGATGGGTTACGGGTTTAAAGAATCAAATAGGAATTCTAAGAAAATTAAATTTTTTTAGTTAGTCAAAACAAATATATAAACTTTTTATATTAAGCATTGACTTTAATTTTATTTTTTTCTAAATGTTAAACTAAACATGTCCGGCAAATTGTTAATCGTTGAAATATTAATTAGAAATTTTTAATTACTGATTAAGGAATAATTGTTGAAATGTCAACTAAAAATAGTGAATTAGTTGTTGATATGTTAATTAGCAAAAAGTTAAAAAGAAAATATGAATTTTTAGTTTTCATTTTGAATGCAATTAAAAAAATAAAAGAACTTAAAATTTAAGTGAGGTGGATTTGTATGGGTGGGAGTATGCAGGGTGAGGTGGAGTGGGTTGCAAATGAAAATATTATCAGGCAGAGTGGGGCGGGGCGGTTTAAAAAATTACGGGTTTAGCTCAACCCGCCCGACACTTGTTCTGCCCCACCCCATTTCCATCCCAACATGGGGTTGGGCCAAATTACCAAAAACACCCCATTAAAGTGGGGCCTAAAATTAGCCTAGGTGCACTATACGGTACATTCAGTGTGCACCACAGGGTGTGAAGGGATCTGTGGTGTGCACCCTTAGAGAAATCAGTAGGGGCCAAGTGGAGGGTGCCCTCCACGAGAATATTCACGGACTGTGGTGGGCACCACGATCAGTGGAGGGTTCTGTCGTGGAACCCTTCATGGGAAACCCTCTTCGCAGCCAATGAACCTAGCCACAAAAGTCCAAGGTCACCTACACGGTGCATTTCAAGGTCCATGGAGTGCTCCTTTGAGGGAACCCTTGGCCAACAACCTTCCGAAACCATTTTTCACGAAATGCTACTGCCTTACAAAGTTAAAGTCCTTACATACAAAATTCTCCATGTCAAAAGAAAGGCTAAATATTGGTAACTTCGAAAATAGTTGTTATTATTGAATAGCAAGTATGAAAAGTGACTATTTGTAATTTGATTCCTTTTGAAATTTATTATAGGATAAGGAAGAAAGCCTTCTTCTTAACCTAGTGTTGGAATTTCAAATATGTTATACTACATATGAAAGATAAATATCTTGAAACATTAGACTTGGATTCTATAGCATAGTTTCCCTAATCCACCAAAATAAGTAGAAATCTATAAGTTTTCTTTTTCTCAATCCTAAAGCTTTTGTCAATTTATTTAGATTTAGTTCAATCATACTTATTTGATCAACGTGTCTTCCATTTGATTTTAGTCAATTCCTTTTTTAAGTGTTCCTAAATAAATCAAATAACACCCTATCAATGTTATGCAAGTATGATTTGACAAAAATAAATATAGAATGCATATAAGATAGACTACTAAAATATGACGTGTTATAATAGAAAAGAAGAAGTTACTTGGTTCACTCGGTCAACAAGGTACAAAATGCCTATCATGGCTCGCTTAAAAATCAGTTAATGACCGCTTTCCCGAATAGCATTGCTTGTGCATGCTCTTAAATATGAACATTACAAACTTCATTCGACTTGAAACAACTTGTAATCATATAAAATTTATTAAATCTAAATTTCATAAAATGATTCAAATTATACTAAATTCAAAATATATTAGTCCAAAGAAATATTATGAATTAATATAATTGGGTTATTTATTTAAATCAGATAAAATGGATTTAATTAGAAGTCTAAATTTATTTATTTGGGTTACGAGAGATGACCCACTTTATAAATCCAATTATCCCCTCATCCTAGAGGCCTGCTTGATGCCACGTGTCGGATGATGTGGTATACCAAGTCAAATAAAAAAGTCAATAGGATCATGCCATTTTTCAAAATGACATGACACTCCTATCTCAATCAAATGCTAATAAAAATGTGTCACATGTGCAAGTGATGTGTTCCAACCAATCAAATATCGCCACATCACTTGAAAGTAAACATATTCCCATCGCTCTTCCTGTGCCATGTCATCTTAAATCTAATTGGCCGAAAGAAAGTTTGATTCCATCATGACTCCTCTATTCTACAACTGTATCTGGGGTCCTTATATTTCAAAAAAAGGATCAAGAATTTTAACAAAAAGCTAGAGAGAGCTCATGGATCAAACACCATAAATTTCTCTACAAAGTTCAAGAATTCAAACATTCAAGCGTTCAAGTTCAAGAACAAGCTTAAAAGCTCTTGAATTCAAGATCAAACTCAAGAACAAATCCAAGTCTCAAGAAAAAATTCAAGTTTCAAGATCAAGATCAACAACAAATCCAAGTTTCAAGATCAAGATCAAGAACAAATCCAAGGTTCAAGATCAAGATCAAGAACAAGTACAAAGTTCAAGAACAAATCTCAAATTCAAAATCAAGCTTGAGAGCCCTTGAATTTACACTTGAAAAGGTGAATAAGAGAATTCATAGAGATTATAACACGCACATACTTGAAATCAAATACTACAAATTATTGTGATATTTTTGTTCTTGATTATTATTTTTCTCAACACAAAATTTTGTCGTCTACAAATTCTGGTACGCCCAGTGGGACAGTCTCTACCTCTCATCTCAACTTTTCAAGAGTCAAAGAATATTCAAATAGCTTCCAAGAAGATCAACTCCTAATCAACTTCCTCCAACACTGGTGGTTTCAAGTTCTCTAATTAAGTAGATAAATTCCTTGGTGTTACTTTTGCAAGTATTGGAGGCGTTACAACAAGCAAAGATTTTATGCTAGGATAACAACCATTGCGAGTGTCGTCTTCACCAACTCCTGATTTTAGATCTTCCACCACAAAGTGATCAAGATCCTTAATAAATATTTCAGAAGGAGGAAGTACTATTGCTGAGAGGATCAAGCAGACTCTGGCTCTGCTTGAGGTCTCTGGTTCAAAGAACTCTAATGTCAAGAAAGACCATGGTCAAGTAATTCTTCTCCATATGCATCGTGCAATGTGAGCCCTCTAAAGGTCAACTTTCACAATGATCCATGCTTCTCTCAAATGCCTCCAACAGTCATACAAGTGATGACAACTAATGTTTTATCCATGAAGGAAAAACTCCCAAATTTGGCAAAGATGATTGAAGGATTGACCAAGCATATGCATCACTAAGAGTCTCGCATCGATAAGTTCATAGACAGGGTAGATGATGTACTAAATGGGGAATCTAGCCATGCACTAGGAAAGGGTATTGAAATTCAAAAGATTGAAAATCTTATGAAGCTAGCACCGTCTATCAAGGAGATGCCAATTTCTACTGAAGGGATGATCCCACTCGATCAATTAAAGAAGTTTATTAAAGGGACCATCAAAGACAAGTATGAAGTCTCCGCAATGTGTTCCCATATGTATTTTAAGCCTTTTCACTGCAAGGATTGATAGCCTTAAAACGCATGCAGGTTATCAACCTCCCAAATTTCAACAGTTCGAGGGCAAAGGAAATATAAAGCAATATGTTGCTCACTTTGTAGAGACGTGTAACAATATTGGGACATATGAAGACTATCTTGTCAAATAGTTTGACCTTACCTTAAATGGGAACGTATTTTACTGGTACCAGATCTTGAGCTTTATTCCATTAACAGTTGGATGTAGCTAGAGTAGGAGTTTCTCAATTGCTTCTATAGCTCAACGCGCACAGTGAGCATGGTGGAACTCACAAATATTCACAAGATAAAGGATGAGCCAGTCATCAACTTAATTAATCGATGGAGGAATGCGAGCCTTAATTGCAAAGATAGGCTTAGTAAGTTTCTGCTATAGAAATGTTTATTCAAGGGATGCATTGGGGGCTTCTATACATTTTACAAGGAATCAAGCCTAAGTCTTTTGAAGATCTAGCTATTCGTCCTCATGATATGGAGTTGAACATGTCTTCTGCCAGAAAAGATGAGATGCTTGTTCACGATCCTTGCAAAGGGAAGGACAAACAAGAACCCAAGAAATAGGGAAAATTTATGTCGAGGAATGACAACAAAGAATTCATGAATGTCAATGTGTCACTTGTGAAGTTTACGATGAAAGAAAGCAAGAAGCAAAGTCTAAAGATAACTTTTCAAGAGTTCCTGAATCAAAAGTTGACCTTAAGGGAGATGCAAGAAAAGGAATACCCTTTTCTAGATTCTGATATTCCTAAAAATTTTGATGAATTATTTGAGCTAAAGCTCATTGAGCTTCAAAATATGAAATGACCTGATGAAGCTAGAAAGACTGATGACCTAAATTATTGCAAATACCATAGACTTGTCGGTAATCCTTTTGAAAAGTATTTCATCTTCAAGGATAAGGTTATGCAATTGGCCAATAAAAAGAAGATTGTCCTTGATGATTGAAAGGAAAGCTCTAATCAAATCTCTATCATATTCGGCTTGCTTGACCCAGTCTGAATATGTACATTTGAAGAAGAAAGATCATTAGAGAAAGAAAAGTCTCAAATTGATATTGATAATGATGAAGGTTGAATTTTTATGACTAGGCGGAGATGCGACAAGACTAGTCCACTAAAAGAGTCATTTGAGAAATTGATCATACAAAGGGTATTGAGGACATCAAAGAAGCAAAGGTTGGTCAAATGCCCAAATAGGTCGAAGGTAGAGGTACATCACTACCAGAAATAACGACGTCTAGTAACTTTGGGAGAATTCTTACCAAGTTGGTTCTGCATGGAGGCTACTGAAGATAATGTTGAGGCATCATGTTTCAATGCTGGCAAAGGAGAAGTAATGAATGAAACTTCATCAAAAATGTCTCTTTCTAACAAAGAAGAAATAACGAATGAAACTTCATCGAAGGTGTCTCCTGCTAATAAAGAAGAAGTGATGGGTGAAATCCCATCAATAATATGTCCCTCATATTATGAAAAGTTTATGGAACCCTCTCTTCAAGAAGTGCATACATGTGATACAAATATCATATTTACAGGCGGTGATCTTCTATTTGGAGAAACTCTACACAATCATCCTTTATATATGGTAGGTCACGTGTTGGAGAAGAAGATAAATAGAATCTTGATAAACGAAGGGTCTAGGGTCAATATTCTACCCATCCACACGTTGAAAGAACTTGGTATCACAACTGAAGAACTTAGTGAAAGTCATTTGTTGATACAAGGATTCAATCAAGGGGGGCAGAGGTTTATAGGCTCGATTAAGCTGGAAATTCATATGGATGATTTGCGATCAAGTGCATGGATATATGTGATTGATGCAAAGACTTTATATAATATATTGCTCGGAAGGCCTTGGGTGCATGAAAACAAAATTATCTCATCTTCTTACTATCAATGTTTAAAGTACCTCGAAGATGGAATTCAAAGAAAAATTGTTGCTGATAATAATCCTTTCATTGAAGTTGAGTCACATTTTGCCGATGCAAAGTTCTATTTAAAGAGCTATATAGTAAAAGGGGTAAAGCTTGAGTACATCAAACCGACCAAGTCTGATAAGCTTAAAGGTGAAACAACTAATATGGCCATTGAAAGGGCAAAATTTGTTGTTGGGGAGACTAGTACTTGTCTAAATAAGGGGAAGACCATGCCCTTGAAAGTAAAGCTAGCCTCTATGCTTCGTTATGTCCCAAATGTGAAGAAAGAAGATGGTCAATCATCTGATGTAGAAGGGAATATACTTGGAGGGTTGACTCTTCCTATCAAACAAATCGATGCAATAAACTTGTCTTCATAGCTATTGGGAAATTTTGTCGTTCAAAATCCACCACGAGATATGTTGCTCCCTAGAAAAATATAGTGAAGGCTTACATCCAAATGCTTATAAGTTATTTGCAAAGGTTGGTTATAACCTTGATGAACCATCTAGGCTAGGGAAACTCCCATCAGAGGGTACAACCAGGCAAGCACACAAAGGATTAGGCTATAGCCAACCACCACTTGTTTGCATATCCATAAGAAGGGCAAGCAATAACTATATCACTATAAGAGATGAGTGTGTTTCTTATAATAAACAGTCTTCTGTCTTTGACCGGCTTGGAAAGCCTGCTGAAAGAACTTCCGTGTTCGAGAGGTTAGGTCCATTGAAGAATAATAATAACAAGCATCAAAGAAGTTACCTAAGAGTAATGACACTTTCTTCACCTATGATCCAAAAGGATTTCAAAAGTATAATCCCTTCTAGGATGAAGCAGCAAGTAGAAATCATGGTTTCATATAAAGAGGTACTAAAAGTGAAGTATCATACTGTTGTTTTCACTAAAGAGCAAAAGAAAGATGAAGAAAGTGTTGGCTCCTCATGTTATGTTACAACTCAGGTTGAGAACGATACCTCATGTCAACAGAAGATTGATGAAGAGTTAGGAGGTATTATTTGGTGCCATCATATATTTATTAATGACAATAATCCACAAAAAGAGGAGTATGCAAGAGATGTCTCACCAGAATTTGAAGAAGGAGTAAAGACCACGACGGATCCCTTAAAAGAAGTTAACCTTCGCAATGATTAAGATCCGAGGCCAACTTACTTGAGTGTTTTCCTAGAAGCTGGTGAAAACATGGCTTACATAAATAGACTCAAGGAATACAAGGATGTCTTTGCTTGGAGTTATAAAGAAATGTTTGGCTTAAATCCCAAAATAGTAGTCCATTAATTGGCAGTCAAGCACGGCGCTCGTCCTGTCAAGTAGGCTCAAAGACATTTTATGCTAGACTTGGTTCCATTGATCGAGAAAGAAGTTAGCAAACTCATTGAGGCAGACTTCATTTGTGAAGTTAACTACCCTACATGGATTGCAAGCATTATTTTGGTGAGGAAGAAAAATAGCCAAATTTGAGTTTTTGTTGATTTCAGAGATCTCAACAACGCGATCCATAAAGATGAATTCCCGCTGCCCATTTCAGAGCTAATGATTGATGCTACAACTGCTTATGAGGCAATGTCATTTATGAATGGTTCTTCCAGCTATGACCAAATCTGCATGTTGCCAAAGGATAAGAAAACACGACATTTTGTACATCTAAAGGCATTTATTGCTACAAAGTGATGCCCTTCAGTTTAAAGATTGTTGGTGCCACATATCAAAGGGCTATGCAAAATATATTTGATGATTTACTCCACAAAAATGTTGAGTGTTATGTTGATGACGTGGTGGTGAAATCAAAAAAGAGGAGCAACCATTCAGAAGACTTGAGAATGGTGTTTGAGTTGCTTTGTAGATATCAACAGATGATGAATCCATTAAAATGTGCCTTTGGGGTTACTTCTGAAAAGTTTCTTGTCTTCATTATGCGACATCGAGGAGTTGAGATTGATCAACTCAAAGTTGATGCAAATTTGAAGATGCCCGAGCCTCGAAACATTCATGAGTTGAAAATCTTTACAGAAAATTAGCCTACTTAAGGAGATTCATCTCGAATCTAGCCGGAAGATGTCAACCATTCAGTCATCTCATGAAGAAAGGTGTCTCTTTTAAGTGGGATCAAACATGTAGCGTATCTGGCGAAACCTCCGGTCTTAGCAGCTCCTATACCTAGAAAGAGATTGATACTTTACATTGCGGCACAAGAAAGGTTTGTGGGAGCCTTACTAGCTCAAGAAAATAGTGAAGGTAAAGAAAATGCCCTTTATTACTTGAGCAGAATGATGACACCAAATGAGCTAAATCATTCACTAATCAAGAAGTTGTGTTTGGCATTGGTCTTTAAGATTCAAAAGATGAAGCACTATTTTCAAGCTCAGATTGTCCGTCTTATTTCTAGAGCAAATCCTATCAAATTTGTCATGTCAAAACCAGTCTTCAGTGACCAACTAACAAGGTGGTACCTTTAGTTCCAATAATTTAAGATTGTGTACATCCCTCAAAAGGCTGAGAAGGGACAAGCATTAGCAGAATTTTTGGCGGACCACCATATACCAGTCGATTGGGAATTGACTGATGAAATTTCTCACGAGGATATGTTGGCCACTGAAATTTAGCCTCCTTGGAAAATGTACTTTGATGGGGATACACATCATGGTGGAGACGGTACAGGCATAGTGTTTATCACTTCAGAAGGAGAAGTCCTACCATTCTTATTTACTTTGAAATAGTGTTGCTCCAATAATGTCGTAGAGTATCAAGCATTAATACTTGGACTCAAAATGTTCGTTGACATGAAGCAATTATAGTTACAGTCTTTGGTGACTCTCAGTTAGTGATCAAACAAATTTTGGGAACCTATGAGGTCAAGAAGCCTGAATTGCGCCCCTATCACTCTCATGCTCAAAAGTTAATAAGATGGCTCGGAGATGTAACCCTCAAACATGTGCGAAGAAAAGAAAATAAAGCAGTTGATGCCTTAGCTTCTTTAGCTTTAACTTTGACCCTTCCTGATCAAACGCAAGTTACTATCTGCCAAAAATAGGTAGTACCACCACTGGATGAGGATGAACATATGGAGAATCCGCTTAAGCATGTAGTTGCAGTTTCTAAAGCCAACAAAGAGGATTAGAGACAAGTTATCATCGGCTACTTATGTTATGGGATACTTCCAAAAAATGTCAAAAGAAAGATTGACATTCGTCGTTGTGCACCTCATTTCCTTTAACATATAAGGACACTCTATATAGAAGATCATTTGAGGGAGTACTCCTTCGATGTCTGGGAGAGGAAGAAACAGACCAAGCTCTATAAGAAGCATAGTTGGGAGTATGTGAATTGCATCAATCTGGACCGAAGCTATATTTTCACATAAAGAGAATGGGGTATTATTGGCACTACCATGGTAAAAGATTGCCTAGATTATTCTTAAAGTTGCAAATCTTTTCAATTCCATGCCAAATTCATGCATCAACCACCCAAAGTTTTGCACCCGACTATCGCATCTTGGCCATTCGTTGCTTGGGAATTGGATGTTGTTAGGCCACTACCAAAATATTCTGGTGGGCACTTATACATCTTGGTTGCAACTGACTACTTCTCAAAATGGGTCAAAGCTATGGCTCTTAATTAATGAAGTCAAGACGGAGAACGTTCAAACTTTATTCGAGTGAGCATTGTCTATTGATTTGGCATTCCAAGATACATAATAACAGATAATGACAAGCCATTTGATAACAAGTTGATGGATAAAATATGTGATCTCTTTGACTTCAAGAAACATAAGTTTTCTATGTACAATACTACCGCCAATGGTCTAACCGAGGCATTCAGTAAGACCCTATGCAATATATTAAAGAAAGTTGTCTCTATGTCCAAGAGAGATTGACATGAAATAATGAAAAAATCCCTTGTGGGCATATAAGACGACATATCGCACACCGAGTTAAGCAATCTCATATTCGCTTGCTTTTGGAGTTGAAGCGGTCATGCTACTTAAGCGCCAAATACCGTCCTTGATACTGGTTATCCAAGAAGGGCTCATTGAGGAAGAAAATGCTCGACTATGTCTTTTTGATCTAGAAGCACTTGATGAAAAGAGGTTAGAAGCCCAACAAAACCTTGAATATTATCAAGCTTGTTTGTCTCGTGCTTTCAACAAAAAGTTTCGCTTGAGTTGCTTTCAAGTTGGAGATCAAGTCCTCGCAGTAAGAAGGCCCATTATCACTTCACATAAATCTGGAAAAAATTCACCTTAAAGTGGGATGGACCATATGTATTACAAGAAGTATACTCAAATGGTGCTTACAAGCTTGTCGATGCAGATAACATACGGATCGGTCCTAGAAATGAAAAATTTCTTAAGAGGTACTATCCTTAAGGAAAATGATGCTCCCTAAAAGTCAAGTATAAAAATTCATGATACTCCTGGCCCGCAAGAGTATAAACTATGTATGGCACCTTAAAAAAATGTTCGCTAGGTTGGAAATCTCAAAAGAGGTAGCTAGGAAAAACAATACTCCCCCCTAGAACTACATTGTGACTTGATCCTCTTGATTGAGGCATGTAGGCGCTTGAAATTGTATTCTAAGTTTAGTTGCATGAGTGTTAAAAAACCATATGTCTCTTCCTGATTCCTTATGGGGGCAATGCCCTATGGGATGCGAGCTTCTTTAATAGCATGGTTGAAGTCTTCAAATTCTTCAAGTTTGCAAGTTAAAGTCTTTGATCCTCCAAGTATGCAAATCAAAATCTTCAAATCCTCCAAATATGCAAATCAAAGTCTTCAAAGACTTCATAGTCTCCAAATCATTCAAGTATGCAAGGTGAAGTCTTTGAATTCTTCAAGTATACAAGTTGAAGTTTCAAATTCTTTGAGTTTGCAAGTTGAAGTCTTTGAATTATTCATATATGCAAGTTGAAGTCTTCAAATTCTTCAAGT
>JBCEWC010015419.1:0-13744 GCA_038996855.1 Solanum aculeatissimum
CTCATAGATAGAACTTACGGTTGAATAAGCAAGCAAATCACATATTACAATCGTGAACAAGCGCATGAAAACTCACGAATTTGATGAAAAACCCTCAAAAGTTTTATTCTGTTTTTGAATTCTCTCTCCAGTAGTTAAGAATAATGAAAAATGAACTAAAAATGTATATATATATATATATATATATATGCTTAAGAAAACCTAATCCAAATTAAAATAGGAAAACTGACTTTCAGCATGGTTGACGGCAACTACATAGCCCGTGTAACACTTCATGGCCCATCACACGGTCCGTGTAAACTCACTTGCTAATTTCATTGTTGTCTTGACTTCCCTTCAAAGCCAACTTCATGGTATGTGGGATGTCACACGGGCCATGGTAGGTCCCGTGTGACTCCATTTCACGTGATTCTTTCTATTTTCCACGGTATCCCACATCAGGTAGGCGGTCATCTTCACGTTCCGTGTGAGGTATCGTGGAACTTGATTTTGTCTTTTGTTGCCTCTTGTGGTTTTCTAAAGTTGAAGTACAGGCTCACGGTAAGGTTCACATCAGTCTTATGCCTCACGAACTGTGTAAGGCCACTTGGTGTTGCACTTTAGTATTTTGTCCATTGCTTCAACGACCACTATCTTAGCTTACATCATCTATACGGCAAAGTGTATGACCCGTGTACTACTTCACGATCTGTGACTGTCTCCATAGGTTGTGCCTTAACGACGCCTTGCTCTATTCCTCTGAGTGCACACTCGATCTGACAAAGTGTTGAGCCACGGATGGACCCATGGTCCGTGAGATGGTTCACAAGTTGTGAGGGCTTCTGAGAGGCCTCACTTGGTTCCAGTTCTGATTTCCTCCTTCTCGTGGTACATCCTATCAGCCCGAAAAATCGGTCACACAAATCTTGTAAGGGCACACGGCCCGTGAAGGTGTATGTGTGGTCCTTATTTAGACCATTTTCCTCACTTTAAGCCTTTTTCTTGTCTGACTCCATACCTTAGCCTTATTCTTGAATACCAATAAACAACACATTAAACCTATAAATTTGCTTAAGAACTCACGAAACTTCCATGTTAAAAGTGTTATAGGAGTCACATTTTCATGACTCATCAAAATTTATAGTAGTTCATAGGTTTTAGTAGTTTTAGAGAGAGAGAAACAATCTTTGTGTTTTTGATTCATACTTTGTGATTTTTATTGAAGAGTTGGATTTCTCATTCCTAACTTCATTCGTGTAAGTGCTCAATTATGTTTTTCCTTATCATGATTCTTGGATCTACACTAACTATGATTAACTAAATCCACAGCTAGGGTTGTGGGAACCATGAAGAACTAACGAAGTAATACCAGATAATGCATAATTCTTGGAAAGTGTGTATGAATGTAATAATTAATTCTCTTCATCTAAAATACTTTTTAACGGTGGCCAACGTTAGAATTCACCTAGTGTTACTTGTTGAATCAAGAAGGTAACGAATAGGAAAATAGAAAAATTAACAGGATTCGATCGATGTTTTCTCGTCTAATCAACCAAACTGGATCAAGAGGAGGTTGTACTGGGACAATAGGTAAGAATTAGTAGTGTCACACTGCGAATATGGATCAAATCCTATGGAGATATTTACCTTACAGCTGGATCAAAGTGTTTGGTAAACTTAACTTATTTTTCTACATCTACACACCGGAGAAGATTATAATTATCTGGTAATATTGAGTTAGGAAATCATGAGAAACACATCACCCTAGTTATCTCTTCTACTAATTTCATAGCACTTGCATTAGTCTAGGTTTATTTTGCAATTACAACCCTCCTCCCCTTTCAAGAGATAAGTAGGTTAAACAACCCCACTTTGTAATTGAACTATTTTGGAGTCTACCATATTCCTTGTGGGATTCGATCCTAACCTTGGTTAGGTTATTTACTTGGCAGCGATCGATTTAACCTTCAAAAAGAGGTATAGCTTGAGCAACATCAAGTACCTCTCCAAGAATGCTTTTAGCATGTCTACCCATGTAAAAATCGAGTTGTATGGAAGCTCCAATAACCATATTGTCACTTCGTTAGTAAGAGACAATGGGAAAAAATGGAGCCCAACAACGTCCATGGATAAGTTTTGATTTCCTATCATGATTTTACAAACGAACAAGATGTTATGTAAGTGGTTATATAGAACCTCAGATGGTAGCCTCGAAAATAACCCTCTATGTTGTATCATTTGCAACAGCCTACTCGAAGTAGTGAACTTAGTATCCGATGATAGTAGAGGTAGCTCAATGGCACCTGTGACATTTACTGCATTTGGATCAAGTCCATAGTTGTTCCATGCACCGCCCCTATATCTTTGTGCAGGTATACAGTCCACCTCTCTAGGTGGAGGTAGGTGTTATTGCATGTTAAAGAGTGAGTTTTGGTGTATGTTCTTTTCTTGTAATCAGAGCTGGTCTATCACATCATCTACATCGCAGGCAGCGTCATCACGAGTCATTCTCCTAGAAGTTCTTTGTAGTTCATGATTGTATGGAGTCAAGGGACTGCCATGCTTGTGCGTATTGAGAATACACCGTACCTATACATTGGAAAAGGACAAAAACATCTCAAAATGTGTATTTTGGATTTTAGATATTTGAGATTTTGATCTCTTTATGAATATCCCTAGAATTTATGAGATATTTGAAATTTTTATCTCTTTAGGACCAGAATTTATGGGATATTTGAGATACCTTTTCAAGGGAATATATTACCCTTTATATAAGCATAAATTAGAGTTTAGGATAGAATAGTCTTCAAAAAATCCTGACTGAAATAGGACTCATCTCGTAGAGTCCTCAAAATTTGGATGTCTACAATCATCTGGCAAGAAAATAAAAGAAATTTTGGGCAAATCATGTCTAATTCAAGATACATAGAATAATAATGCAAGTGGAGCGCCACAACATGTGACCAAATTACATGTACAAAGTCAAACAACCAAAGCCAAGAAATCTGAATAAGCAAATAAATGCATTTTCCGACAGAGTGGGATAACCTGCCTCAACTATCATCCGTACTTATATTATTAACCATTTTTTTGCCCCTACTTGATAGTTTATTTTGAGAATCTTTAGTATTTAAAGTCTACTTGCAATTTTGCATCCATACACTACCGTAAAATAAAAAAGTGTCAAATTGTTCACGTTGAAAATAGAGTTGGTCGAGTAGGTGGCTTCAGGTTCCAAACTTCTTTGTCTTTTTTCTTGATCAAGTTTGTCGAATGAAGGTTGTCTTATGAGATTTTCCTTTTACTAGATTGTAAACTACCATGTGTGCATTCAAAGGATTGTAATTGTGAATAAATTTATCAACAATAAGAAAAAATTTAAATTATGAATAACTTAGACAATATTTGTCACAACGTTTTAAAAATTGGTCCAATTAGCTTGTCACAATCAATTTGCACCGAGATAACGCAATTTCACGAATTATTTTGCGGTGTTCAAAGCGCGTTGGTTACTAAAAACTTTGGCAATTTGCAATTTAACCAATGAAATTGCACTTTTATTTTATTTTAATTTTTCAATTTTAGTAGTTACAACCTAAACTAATTTTTATAAAAATATTTTTGGTCCCTCAATTGTTGGTATGATTATTATATTGATGCTTGTGATATTCAACTAATTAAGCACTTATAAACTTCAATAATAAACAGTTGTGTGGTTGCTCCCTTTGCATAAAAAAAATGATATCACAAACTAATTATTCTAACTATATTGAAAATACGAATTTCAGTTAACCATGGCATAAACTTCTGCTACTCTTTGGTTTAGTGATTAATAATCAATAAAATTTGCAGAAATTCACAAGTCTAAGGATCAATGGTCGATTTTTAATTAATTTAAGAATCAAGATAGAATTGTATGTACATTTGAGGGTCAAATATGCAATTTTATAATGTCACGCTCGGGAGGGTATCCTTAGTGTGGCCGACACTCAAAGACTATTGTTAGACCCCAAAGGAACCACTTGGCCTCATCATCACATCATACTCAATAGCGAAAGAAAACACTCAAAGAAAAGTCTATGAAGTAAATGAAATAACCAAGTCTTTATATAAAAAGGAATTTCCAATAAATAAGAGTTGGAAAAGAAACAACACTCAACTACTCTACTCAATGTCTATGAAACCTTTATACTCATCTAGAAGGTGTCAAGACAAGTCCCGGGCTACCTCAAAAGAAATGACTATGACTACTCAAAAGGCTCCTCCAGATAGCAAGGAGGACTCACCAAATCAGCTGAATGTGAATGGATCATCAACGATGCGTCTGTTGATGATCCCTAATACCTATCTTTGCATCATAAAATGATGCAATCCAAATGGACGTTGGTATATGGAATATACTAGTATGTAAAATGGAAAAAGGAAAGGAACAAGCATAGACACTCAATTCAAGGAACTCAACTTAAGAGACTCGACTCAAACATCAACTCGGCTCAAGATACTCAACTCAACTCAATAAAACATGCAAAATTTGTTATAGTAAAACAATGCTCCTAAAAGAAACTCTAGCATGCAATTCAGTCAAAATAGTTATGCAAAATTAAGGAGTTTCTCTCACCGACAAAACTCTCCACCACCATAGTTGGTGATGCACAGCGAAGGCGACGTCATTGTCATGCCCGTCCATTACTTGCCAAGTTAAGGGCACTCAACTCTCTCTCTCTCTCTCTTGGATCCATAAACTTTATCCATCATTTTGGCGCAAGAGTTGTCAGAGTTAACTGCACAACTATCTTACACTAGTGACATAGTTATGGGATTTGAGTCACTCTTATTCTACTCGAATCGGTGCCCAATACTACTCCCAAAACATTCTCTTTAAATTTCATTCAAGCTCATCTCAATCCCAATCTCAATCTCAATCTCATCTAAATCATCAAATCTTTCCTGTAAACCAAGAAGGAATATAATTTCAAACACTTTCAAAGCCCATCAAAATCCTTTTCTCAAAACATCATGTGTTTTCTTTTAAAACATGCTTCAAAAAGAATTCACATCTCATCAAGGCTCTTTCTCAAATCATTATTTATGCTTAAAACTCATATTCATATAGACACAGTAAAATAGGTTCAATTAGTTCAGAATCATCTTTCCTCAACATACAAAATAACCATCACTCTCAATTCGAAAAATGCATAAAAATAAATATAATCATCAGTTGGAGTTTAGGTTAATGAAGACATGAACATGCATTCAAATCAAATACTCAACTCATGAACATCATCAACACGTTTTTCCTACAAGGAACTCAATAAGACAATGGATAACTCATGAATTCAGTTCAAGAAACTCAAGAAAAAACTCAAACTCAACTCAACTCGAATCAATAGAGATGAAGAGGCATGTGGACGAATTTAATCCAACGTTGTGTTAGTCTTACATACCTGAAAGATTAAAATTTTAGAATGGCTTGGAAGAACTCACAAGATCCTCTTGAAACCCTAACGTCTCTCCTCTTCTTCGCTCAAAACCTCCTCTTAGTTAGAACATGATAATGACTTAGAGATGGGTTTAAAAATTATTTTTAGATAAAAAATTACTTGTATAGGTCGTGGGTTAAGTTTAGGAGGGGTGAAAAAATTTTAAAATTCCCCTGGAAGAATTAAAAGTTTCGAACTTCGGTGGAACAAGTCGGTGACCAGGCACGCGATGCGGACTTGTTCCCTCCACGTTCATTTTTTTTTAAAATTTTTTTGATCAATTTTCTAATCCCGTAGAAAATATTGGGATCACCATTAAGTGCAAATTCGCGACAAGTCCACGATGCGAACATGCCACACACTCTTCTGAATTTGCGTTTTTACTCTAAAAAATATCTTTTGATCCGGTTGCTCTAAAAATCAACCAAGATCATTTTTCCACATAATCTTTTGTATTGATCGTGATTCCGACCTCAAATTTGTCGAAAAAATTTGGAAAGATGTGTTATACAAGCGTTCTCTCATCTAGGAATATTTTGATAATTTTACCGGGTAATACAAATAAACATTACATACTAGCTAAGCTTAGAAATAATCTAATTCATGACTACAGAGAAGATCTGATACATAAATTATCAATTAAATTCTTAATTAGGGTTTGATCATGAGATAAGTAAGCCAACTGTCCGTTGAACATGACATCTCTAAATCAATATAACAAACATATCAAATTGTTTACTGCTTGTCAGCTTTGAGAAAAGGTAGGAAAAGATTGTTAATCAACATGTCTTACAAAAATACTTAGAATAAAAGTTTTTGTTGAACGAAAACTTTTGCAGTAAACAAAACTTTTGTAGGAAAAACAATTTATAAAATAAAACTTTTGAAGAACAAAACTTTGTGAAAGCAATAATCACAAAGATTCTAACAAGTTTTCAAAACCAGAAACTAAAACTAGTAATGAAAATAAAATCTTTAAAGAAAATCAAAAAATAAAATTGACAAGAAGAAAATTGAGCCCACTGAATACACAATGTATTCTTAAGGAAAATATTCCCCTCAAGTACCCGAGGTTAATGGAATATATCCTCCTATGATAGAACAATTTTACTCACTGGTGTATCAATACCTAAAACCACAGTGTCAGCAAACCACTCAACAACAGTAAAGCACACTAGAATTTATTTATGTAGAAGAAGAAGAAGTCAGAAAAACTCATTTTGAAATGATAGAAAAATTCTCTATATATAGAGAACAAAAGGTGTTTATTGTGCCTTATCGGAAAGGTCACAACCACTTAGGAAGGTCACAACCTTTTCAGAAAAGTTATAACTTTTCATTTGTCATTCACACTATTTAAACTCAACAATCTCCCACATGAATGGAAAATGACTCTAAGAAAAGAAAGGACAAGTGTGTACTTTACAAGCAAGGATTAGTTGCATCTGGATAAGTAGGTTTTCTTTGAACTTTTTGTAGTGAACATATGTCGAATATACTCGATCAATTGGTAGATTTTATATCTTTGAATCATCGAGCTTTGGTGTATGCCTAGACAACATAAGTCACACAATTAACCCTTTAACTATTTTTTGGTTCTTATTGTTTTGTTCGTTTCAGCGATGAACACTTCCTGGTTCATAAGTGCGTAGAGAACTGACCTTACTAGATTCTCCTTGAAGCGTCTTACACTTCACACTTACATAAGTGATTTCTAAATGTATTATCCCGTGAAAATGATATTTGATATACCTTGTATCAAACTTAGAAGCCATTAAAAGGTCATAATACCTTATCCTTGTTACTGGACACTGTCTCATCATGAGAATGAACCTTATAAGAATTTTAACAATGTTGAACCATCATCAATGATTTTGTTTGATCACCTTGAACCTAGATCGTGGGTTCTCAAATGTTCTAGGTAGAGTTACCGCCACGATGATTTGTCCTTGGCCATAGTCCCATTCTCTTTGATGATATCTCAACTCCCTCTCTAGTTAGGCCTTTTGTAAGTAGATATGACACATTATCCTTTGACTTTACATAGTCAATTATGATAATTCCACTAAAGAGTATTTATCTAAAGGTATTGTGTCTTCGGCATATGTGACGATACTTACCTTTATACATAACGCTCCCAACTCTTCCTATTGTCGCTTGATATCACAATGTATGCATATAGGAATCGTTGGTTTGGGCTAAAATGGAATGTCTGCTAAGAAATTTCAAAGATATTCAGCTTCTTCACTCGCCTTATCTAAGGTTATGAACTCAACCTTCATTCTAGATCGAGCTATACATGTTTGTTTGGATGATTTCTATGATATTGTTCCTCCACCAATAGTAAAGACATATCCACTCTTGAAATTAGTTTCAGTTGACCCAGTAGTCCAGTTTGCATCATTATCTCCGACAACAACTGTTAGATATTTGTTATAATCCAAAGAAATATTTTGAGTGTGTTCTAAATACTCCAAAACTCATTTCATTGTCATCTAATGATTTTGGTTGGGATTACTTATGTACCGACTCAATTTACATAGAGCACAAGTTATATCTGGTTGCGTACAGTTCATGATGTATATTAAACTTCCCAACACTCTGGCATAATTTAATTGAGACTGAATTTTATCTTTTTCTTAGCACGATCAAGGTTTACATCAATTGAAATTTTTGCACTTTTGTAGTTTAAGTACTTGAATTTTTCTAGTACCATTTAGATATAATAAGATTGAGACAATGCTAGACCTTGAGGAGTTTTGTGAATTTTAATCCCTAATATCAAGTTAGTAACTTCTAGGTCTTTCGTATCAAACTTACTAGCAAGCATATGCTTAGTAGTATTTAAGTTAGCAATGTCGTTACTCATTATTAACATATCATCCACATATAAGCAAACAATAAAATTTTATTTGGAGTGTTCATAATGTAAACACATTTTCCACACTCATTAATTTTAAAATTATTTGACAATATTGTACAGTCAAATTTTGCATGTCATTGTTTAGGTGCTTTCATTTTCAGGAACTATGAACCCTTCTGGTTGTTCCATATAGATTTCTTCCTCCAAGTCTCCATTCAAGAAGGTTGTTTTGATATCCATTTGATAATTTTTAAATCGTACTCCACGGCTAATGCTATTAATGTTTGAATTGACGTGATTCTAGTTACCGGTGAGTACGTATCAAAGTAATTAAGACCTTCACATTGTGTAAATTCTTTAACAATGAGCCTCACTTTATATTTATCAATAGTGCCATCAACTTTTATTTTTCTTTTAAAAATTCATTTGGACCCTAAGGGTTTATTTCTAGGAGGAAGATCAACCAATTTCTATGAATATTCATTATGGATTCAATTTCACTATTGACTGGATCTTTCCAATATTGTATTTCTGAAGAAGTCATAGCTTCTCTAAAGGTTCAAGGCTCATTTTCTAACAAACAAATTACAAAATCTGATCCAAAGGAAGTAGATGTCCTTTGACGTTTGCTACGCCTTGGATTTTCCTCATTATGTTCACTCTCCTTTGTTTCTTCTCGAGGTTGTTTTGTTCCTTAATGAGATGATTCATATTCTTTCTTATACGGGTATACTTTTTCAAAGATTTTAGCATTATTTGATTTAATTACCGTATTAATATGAATGTCAGAATTTTTTTATCTATGTACCATATCCTATGAACACACAATCAATTATCTTTGGTCCTATTTTTGTCCTTTTAGGTTTAGGAATCTGGACCTTAGCCAAACAACCCCACACTTTCAAGTATTCAAGTTTGAATTTTCTCCCTTTTCACTTTTCATATGGAATAAATTATGTTTTATTATGAAAAACTTGATTGAGTTTACAATTAGTCATAAGGATAGCTTCCCCCCACAAGTTCTAGGGTAAATCAGAATTAATTAACATGACATTCATTATCACCTTAAGTGTTCAATTTTTCCTTTTCACAATTTTATTGGCTTGTGGTGAGTAAGGGGTTGTTGTTTGATGAATGATGTCAAACTTCAAAAATATTTCCTCAAAAGGAGATATCACTCCTTATCATTTTGATATTTTTTGTTCAGTTGTATTTCAACTTCACTTTTGTATTGTTGAAATGCTTCAATTATTTCACCTTTACTACTAAGTAAATAAATATAATAGTATCTAGTACAGTCATCAATAAAAGTTATAAAATATTTTTTCCACCATGAGTTGGTGTTGATTTAATATCACAAATGTCAGTGTGAATCACATCTAAGAGACTGAAATTCTTTTTAACAGATTTGTAAGGATGCTTAACATAACTTCTAAGTTGCTCAGTTTTCATAAGGTTTTGCAATTGACATGTCCCGGATGTTCATGTCATTACCAGTTTGACTCAAGCAAGTAAGAACAATATACGAAAATTGAATTTCAAAAGACCCTCCATGAGGTAACCTTTTTGGTACTAATATTTTGTTCTTACTTATTATAATTTTATCAAATACAAATATTGTTTAAAGTCAATACCTTGTTGGATGTTCTTTTACGGAGAACCTTTCCATAATCTTCAATCACGAATGTAGTCTCATTTAGTTCAATGAAAGCATATGAACCAAATATTTTCTTTATAACACAAATATGATAGATGACTTTTCACCAATATTTATGTCTATACAAATAGTTATATTTTGATAGACATATCTTTTCATGAAAAATCACAATTAAGTGATACTCTCCCATAAGAGAACACAATTCTTTTAAACAAATATACATAAATGTAATTTGTGGGTTTCATACTAGTCATATAAATTATCATATCATATACTAGTAAAAAAATGCAATGACCATAATATCACATATACTCCAAATATATTTTTGTGGGCATCTAACGTCATACAAGAATGAGAATCATATATTGTACTTCCACATTTATATTAGACATTAAGTCTAATTTTATCTTTATCACAAACAAATAATCCTCACAATTAAATATGATCTCAAAAATATTTTTCAAGTATTTATTGTGTCAAATGTGTACGATCAAAATACACATTGGCAACATAAAGTGTCTTTTGGAAATAATATTCTATTAAAGAATTCTAGTGATTCAATTTTCTTAGAAAATCTTTACAATGTCAAATTTTAATTCATAGAAGCAGCCATTGCAGACACAAATCATTAATTTTAAGTCATTGATTTTTCTCCTTCTATCACAATAAAACATGCTACTAAGTATTTAAAATAGGTGAAATTTTTATAATCTTTAAACCAAGCACACAATCTTATTTACTTGACAAAGTTTTTTATAATATTCAAAGTATCAAAGAAGTAGAAAATCAAAAGATTTTAGTCTCCAAAAATCATACATTATCAAATTTCTCATGGAGTGGAAAACTACACAATTTTAGTCTCCAAACCAGAAGTAGAAAATCATAACAGTTTTAGTCTCCCAAAGATAAAATAACTTATGAATAGATCACAAATTTTCAAGTGGTAACTTTTCACAAAAAGACATAACCTTTTTTACTACCATGACAATAACTATTCAGGATTTCACCTCCCAGGTGCAAAATATAAGATGAGCAGAAATCTTGGTGCAATTGATTGAGCAGATTGTGTTCCAAATCTTGCATCTCACACATTATATTTTTATTCTCAACGTAAGACTTACCATTTGAGTTCCTCATCCTCGAACTTCAACAAAAATATATTTTTATTTTCTCAGTTAAGATTAAAGAAAGTCATGTCCAATATTCAAGTAAAGAGAAAATCTTACTCATTGAATGACATGTATTTTTTTCATTTCACTGAAAAGACATAATGGGTTTACAAATATAAAGTCATCAAAAAGTATGTTTTTTTAAAAAAGAAATTAAATACCCACTAGGGTGTCAATAAGGGTCATCATTTGACTTTAACAAAACTTTCATTTGTGTTGTAATTAAAAAATAGTATAATGCATATGTCGCCAAAGACCATCTCGTATTTCTTTTTCTGTTTTGTCTACTGGTAAATAACTTTTCAAATGCACATAATATAAGTGAAAAGATAATTTTCTTAAGATTGTTAATCAACATGTATTACTAAAATACTTAGAACAAAATTTTTTGTTGAATGAAAACTTTTGCAGTAAACAAAACTTGCGTACAAAACTTTTGTAGGAAAATTTTTTTGTAAAACAAACATTTTGTAGAATAAAACTTTGTGAAAAAAATAATCACAAAGATTCTAACAAGTTTTCAAAAACCAAAAAATAAAACTAATAATGAAAACAAAATCTATAAAGAAAATCAAAAAATAAAATTAACAAGAAGAAAATTGAGCCCACTGAATAACAATGTATCCTTAAGGAAATTATTCCCCTCATGTACTCGAGGTTAATGGAATATATCCTTCCAGGATAGAATGATTTTAATCACCGGTGTATTGGTACCTTAAACCACAGTGTCAGCGAACCACTCAACTGTAGTAAAATGCACTAAAGTTTGTTTGTGTAAAAGAAGAAGTCAGAAAAATTCATTTTGAAATGATAGAAAAATTCTCTATATATAGAGAACAAAAGGTGTTTATTGTGCCTTATCGAAAAGGTCACAACCACTAGGGAAGATCACAATCTTTTTAGAAAAGTTATAACTCTTCATTTGTCATTCACACATTTTAAACTCAACAAAGATTGATCATGAAAAAATGTAAATAAGTAAAATTAACCCAAAAGAATCAATTTTGTCAAAGATAAGTATGCATGCGTGTTGCAACTTCAAGTGTGATTAATTTATTTTGGGTCATGCTATAGATAGTGGAATAGCTACTGCGATTGTCCAAATGTAGAGAACAATAAATAAAATAGTGATAATATTACAGGGTAAAAGTTATTCACATCACCAATTTTGCTTTAAAAGTCCACAGTAGATACAGAAGAAAAATAAAGACAGCCCAAATTGAGCATCAAGCAAACATGCGAAAGTAAAGAAAATAACATAAATAAAATGTTAAAGTCAAGCTTTCATAAAATATTATTAGCAATGTTGCAGGATAGTTCACAATTAATAATAATAGTAAAGATAACAGGAACAAAAAGAATACAGAGAGTTTTTATACTGATTCAAATCATCAAAGTGGTGTCTAATTGGATTGCAAAGGTTTCCTTTAGAACTTTGATAAGGATAGGAGATTGTTACAGTACTTTCACTTCTTCCTATTGATATGTTGATCAGTTTTCAACTAGACACACCTCTACCTATATAAACTATTTTGGAGTATTCTCTTTCTCTTCTCTTTTACAAATGTTCACTCTAGAAGTACAATATTTTTATAAGTAGAAAGACCATATCTGTTCTAGTTTCAAGCAAAGTGAATAAGAAAATTTTCTAAGGAGAGGAGGTATATATATATGTCGCGGCGTTCAATCAAGGTTTTGTAGGATTCCTTCATTGAGGTACTGCCATGAGTTGGTACAATTGTTTCCTTTATTTTGGGCAACCTAAAACTTCTCATTTGGAAACTTAGATTTGCAGATCTTTGTTGTTCTCAAAGTCTTATGTTGATGTTGAAACTTAAATTTGCAGATCTTTGTTGTTCTCAAAGTCTTATGTTGATGTTGTCTTCTCTGTCTCAGTATTTCTCTAGTACCATGAGTGATGAGGGTCATTCCCTCACTTATAGATTTATCTAGTTCCTCCTCTTCTTCAAGATCTTCAACATTGAATGGGACAAATTTTTTCTTTTCTTCCTTCATGTATCTATTGATATGATGTTTCTCAAAAGCTATAAGATTTCTACGAATTTCAACATAGGTCATATTTTGTAGATCCCATCTTCCAATATTTCAACCTTTGTTTCCCAGGCTTTGGAGAGACTTCATATAAGTTTTCTTACTTGCAAAAAATCGGAGTAGATTATTCCAAGAGATTTTAGTTTGCTTACAATTTTTTTGAATCTTAAGAACATCATTTCCACGTTGTCATCATCTGCCATTTTAAACAATTCATATTCGTTCACTAGGGAACTTATTGTAGCCTCTTTGACATTGCTGGTAATTTTATAAGTGACTTCAAGCTTGTCCCACATTTCTTTTGCAGTTTCACATGTTGATATCTTGTCGTATTAAGATCCACTAACTGCACTGTAGAGGAAATTGATAGACCTAACGTTACTTTGCATTACCTCGTGTTGTTCTTTCATTATATCAGAGGATTTAAAGTCAATTGACTTTTTAACAATGTCCTTTCTAGTCATTCCTGTCACGCCTCCAACTCTACAAAGACGGACAGACACTCGGTGCCCTCTAGGCCCGAGAGAACCAACATACAACCTGT
>JBCEWC010015420.1:0-13743 GCA_038996855.1 Solanum aculeatissimum
ATCCCTAATATTCACCAGCGACACGTCAATAGCTCTTTTCATAACTTTAGTCAGTGTTCTGGTAATATCTTTTTTTTTAAGTTGTTATGACTTCCCGCCTATAATTTCTTTGCGGTTAGGAAATTGTGGTTGCCATTGAGAGTGGAGTATGTGCAGAAAATTGGTTTCTGGGGTTACATTGCTATAATATAGGTTGAATACTACTTATTATAGGTTGGTTGCTTATTTAAGTCTACATATAACTGAAGCAGGTGGTACTGTACCAGGAGCAGAGGTCCATAGGTTTTTCAAACACCGGATTGATCAACACGCTGTTCACGAGAATTGTAGATATACAAAAAGCGCCTAGTGTGCAAGGGTAATGTTGGAGTTATAAAAGAGCCACCATATTAACAACATTTTCTGGAAGCAGAAACATTAAGGAAGCTGATACCTTTATACAGAGAGGCCTTAACGTCACATAAGCCAAGAATATGTTTATCATCTTTAATCTTTTCGAGAAACGCACCATCATTTTCTGCGAAATCTCCCCATAGAATCACTGTTATATGCTCCAGGCTAGATTATAAGAAAGTACTGTGTAGTTAAAATCGTAGGAGCAGATACTTTTAGGCGGTATAAGAGGTATTTTGATAGCTTACAGTTCATTGGTAACCACAATTTCATGTAGTTTACAATATTTTATTTGAATGAGGGGTTTCACCGAAGTAGATAGAGAGCCTTCTTTATTATCCTTACTCGGATCGACTAATGATTCACGGAGAAAATTCACTGCCATTTCGCCTAGCTAGTCCAATCTTGATGCAGAGACTAGATTCGAAACTAGGGTAGGGCTTGGGGCAGGGGAATCGTCTATCGCTCCCTTTGAGATAGAGTTTTATGCTAACTTTCTTTCTTTCTATGGGCATGAAAATGATGCTTAACACGCAAATCATGTCAATAGGTAAGGGACAAGACTGTTGGATAATATGTATTGTAGCACAAGAATGAATGATATTTCAGGGGTAAACTTACCGAACATAGTGCCAGTTGGAAGTGTCTCGGCATGTTCCAAGGACACGAAGTCATCATAGAATTTGGATGGGGAAACACCATGGGCACATTCCTTTATGATCGTATTATCTGTAAAGGCCAGTTCAACCTATTTATGAAGAGAGGCGTAGTTGGGGTTCACACGATCCAAGCGGCCATTAAGAATGTAGTAACTCTTATTTGGCTTTAAAGAGTCATTCCATGTTTCGATATATTTGTTGAACAGTGTTGCTTGAATCTTTGTTCCCTAATATTGAGCAATGGCTGGCGGGATTAGCGACGAAAGCATGAAACGATGAAAAGTAAGATTACTGTAAGGGAAAGCATGGTACCTCTTCATCAACTAAGATGATCATTTTGTAAGTCCCTTCATACCTTGAATTCTTGTAAGGTGTTATTGAGCCCTGTCGTATGACCAAGACGTGCATCATCGAGTCAATAGAGTTTCTTGGTATTGTGTTTATCGGGGCACTTTGTTTTGCTAGTTCAGGTTCAATGGCCATGTCGGCGGAACCTGGATGAGGGCAGACACATATGCAGGTGAGATGCCCTTTTAATTGGCATTTGCTAATGTGTTTTGCTACCAGGTATAGGGAAAAGAAACAAAAGAGGACATTGAGGGCAATACTAAGCAAAACCATGTACAGAGAAAATGGGGCACAATGTTACAGACAAATCAGAACATGAAAGCATATATTAATAGTCAATAACACAATTGCAAATACGTGTACGGAGAGATACGGAATGCAACAGGCAAATTGTAAATATTTAGACTACCAATAGGCGTTTAATTCTATATGCATTACAAACTGCATTTGTGTTGACTTTATTGACAAGTCGGGATGGTAGTTATATTTGTTTTTTAAAAACGATGCCACTGCATTTGTGATGAATATGTTGACAAGTAGGTAGCTAGTTATAATTGTGTTTAAATAACAGTTGCAAGTCTTCTAATTAGCAATGTATAAATGTTGACAAGTAGGTAGTTAGTTATAGTTGTTTGTAAATAAAAATTGCATAACAGGCTCATAGAGGTACTAAAGGAAGTTTGAATGGACGATCACGCATAAGCACAATCTGCGTTGGAGTATGAGGGAAAGCACCCAGTAGGACCTGCGTTAAAAGCAACAACGATTCTGCAGTAGTTTAAAGAGCTAAGGGGAGGACTTACAAATCGATGGTGGTCGAAGTAGGTAGTCCAAAGCGGAAGACATGATTTATTCGGCGAACAAAGGAGGATAACTGAAGCAGTACTCTGACCTGGAGAACTGAATCAAAGAGCAAGAGCGGAAGCATCTGTGTAGGAGGGAGTAACAATTTCAAACTTACAATTTGCTTTTGTCAATGACTTGTGTCAATGGTTGCATTAGTGTACCGGTACAAGTGAAAACGAAAGTGCGATTGAATTAGACATCTGGGGGAAGTGAATAGCAATTGTGAATACCTATTTTACAGACAGTAGGTGTTTCATGGAAAAAGAGTAGCGCACTTCATTGGTATATATCGTGAAGTTGCGGCCATTCGTGTTGAAAAAATTGGAGGCGCAACACTTGAGAATGATTAGTCCTTGAATTGGAAGAAGCCGGAGACGCATCGTTTGGGAAAGAGGTGTGTGTGCGGTGGACAGCGTGGAAAATTGTGAAGGGTAGGGTTTAAAAATTAGATGTGCCTTAATTTAAGTATAGAAGGGAAAAATAGTAATTTGACATTGAAAATTATGAAGTTGGTGCTTTTAATTTAAGGTAATAATAATAATAATAATAATAATAATAATATAGAAGATAGATATAGATATAAATGATATGATGATATATCCACGTTTTTTGCCATGTTATGGTCCAATCGTGAAAGTTGTCAAATTGCCAAGTTCAAAGAGAAATTAGATAAAACACTAGTATTACTTTATTGCTCTTTCAAACAAAATCATCCAAAAAATTGTTTTTTCCATTTTAGTTTGTTTGACTCATTTTAACTTTGACGGGAAATTTAAGAAAATGAAAAGCTTTTGAATCTTGTAATTAAACTAAAGATATGTAGTATAAGGTACAAAAATATTATCTTAAACATGTGACGTAGGAATACCACATTACCTTTCTCACTACCATTAACGTCAAACGGCACAGGTAAATTCTTGAAAGAATATACGATTATGTTGTACACACAAAGGGATTTCACAAATGAATGTCAAATAAATGCAAACTGCATTATATTATGATGTTAACCAAGGGGCTTTTTCTCCATTAAGGCGGATAATTTTTTGTAATCAAGTGCAGTCATTGGTTACTCATTTTTTCAACAAAATGCATTAAAAAACTTCAATGAAAAGAGAAACACAACTATCTGGTTGATTTATCACAAGATGAGGGTGCTTTGGTTATAAATGTACTTGTAGACTCTTCAGCTTGCATAAGTTTGCAAAGTCTATCTTGAAGGACGCAAACTCAGTGCTCTATTTTATGGAGTCTTCGCCATCTATAGGCAAACCAGAGCCCAAATCCCCTGTATACAACAGTATAGGAACCCCAAACAAAGGGGTAAGTGTAAAAACTCCAATATCACAATGTTTCTACACTCAAAGTTACAATCAAAAATGAAACTAACAAAGAACTTGTAAGACAACAATGAACTAGTAAAACAAAGAAACTATTGAAGAAGATAACTAAAATGGAGATGAGAAGCTTAGAGTCAAGGAAAGGGGATGAGAGGACTAGACATTTTTCTCAACAATCTGCTTAATCTCTCAATCACATACTACTACTCCTTTTGATAGAACCATTCTCACACCTACTACTCAACTCGGATCCCAAATTAACTTGGACCTATTGCTCGTACTCAGCTCAATAGCTCTTGCTGGCCCAATAACAACTTGTGTGACCTTGATATCTATATTGGGTTGGACTTGGTTCATAACAATACCCTATCCCAATCAAGAACCTTATCCTCAAGGTTCAAGTCATGACATCCATCCACAACTTTCTCAATTATCTGAAGAGTAGCAATTTTCACATGTTGCAATGTCACAAGTGTAAAGTGAGACAACACTCCTCCATCCAGCAATAAAAACCAAAGAAAATGATCAAGATGATCTGATACAAAGTGCAACTTTATGTTTTCTTTAGAGATTAAGGAAATTGGCATTACTCCTAGTGCCTTTTTAACATCTTGTCCAAGTTTAACCAGAACCATAACACATCTAAAGTGGAAAATGTCTCTGCAACATACTCCACTGAGGTAATGTTTGTAGGATAATGCCCGAAAAAGTGGATTTGTGCAGAGTTTCACTAGTCCCAAAAGTAACCATTGGTTCAAACAATTAAAGTGTTCGATAAAACCATAAACAATGTTAGGTACGTAATCAAGAACGAAATTAAGATGTAAATCCACCTCATTAGTTATCAGAAAAAAATATCTAATAAGCTAACCAACCAGTGAAAGTGATGGGATACTAAAACCAACTAGACAAAAAGTTGGCACCATTGTAAGGCCCCGCCTGTGGAAAGTATGAAATGTGCAAAATAAATGAGTTCTAGAAATTTTCTGAGTACCAGTGGTTCCACGAGGGGTCTTACGGATTGCATGATGATGTATGAGTCGTACATTGGCTCATGGGTCCTAAGTGTGTATTTTTAGTAGCTCAAGTTTGGAGGACCGTCTATGTACGAAGTGGTCTACGGATCGTAACATAATCCATGGGTCATAGCCTGTGCTCGTGGAATGATGGCCAGACTTGGTGAAAAATATTGATTTCTAAAGTTGGGAGTATAAGATACCAGATGGCTCGTACAATGGTCGATGGGTCATAAGTCTAGTCGTGGAATGAGATTCAGAGAAAAGTTTCTAAGGGTACAAAATGTTACCAGACGATACCCCTTTCTTACGACCCGTAGGATGGACCACAGCCCGTAATCGGGGTCTCGTGATCCTGTCCAGCTGAATATTAAAGAGGGCAAATTTGACCTTTCCTAATTTTCCCAGCCTATGCTACATCGTTTAAGCCTCAAAAGAGCCCTTTTCATCCTTATACAACCCTAGACTACTCCTCTCCTATTCATTCTAAAATATTCCAAGTCTCAAACCCTTCCTAAACTCTCCCAAGTTCTTCTAGGCTCTCAAGCAAGAAGTGCAAACTAGGGTTTCGAGTTTCCCTTCATTTTTCCATAAGATTTTCCTCTCCAATCACCAAGGTATGTGGGTTTTGATTTGTGGAGGCCTTTCCTCCACAAAACTCAACCATTCCTCTTCTTTATGGATTTTCTCAAGCCATGGTAACATATGATGATTTTATTAACTCTTTATTATGATGATATTATGAAGTATTTTATGATGGTTTATCCTTGCACATTATTATGAAAATGAAATATCATGTGAAATCTATGATTTGAATGAGGGATTGATAATGCCCTAGCCAAGCCTTTTTATGCCTTTGGTGGGTTATTTTGAATAATGCCTAAGAATTTTGTTTTACTCCTCTCATGGCATTTACTCTTGAATTGCATGGTTTTAAGCTTATGTACATGTACCCACCATGATTTGATAAAGATGCATGCCAATTTTCTCAAGTAATGAATGCCTTGTGGTAAGATATGAATGTTATACATGATGAGACTAATAAGAGGGCTAACAAGTATGCTATGAGCTCATGATCACGATATGAATGACAAGAATTATGTAAATCCTTATCTTTGATACTATAAGCTTTGTTTGACGAGCTACTCCAACTATGATATTATGATGTTTTGAGACTATGCATGTTATGGCTATGATTATGATTCAAGTATTCCGTGGGATTATGACCTAGCACCAAGAGGAACTTGGTAGTCTCCCATTGTTTCTAACTATGTACCACCATATATATAATGTTGTTCCCTAAATGGGCTTGAACCTACCGAAAAGGCAATGCCATAAGGTAAGGATAATCAATAAACCTACCTAAAAGGATACGCCATAAGATAAGGGGTATATGGGCACTTTCCAAAAAGGCTATGCCATAAGAGGTGTGTTTGGTCTACCTTGGAAAATTAGACCACTCCATGTTCGGTGTGGAGTGAACACCGGAATTCCAAGTAGTAGCTCACTTTTTCTTACATGTCGGTTATGAACCTCTCCCACCTATGTGTGATATGTCATGTGGCTTAGTGATTTTCCTGCATGTTTTGACTAAGCATTTATCATTCATGTCATATTGAGCCTACGTCCGATGATTATAATTATGCATATTGTTTAATTATGGCCTATGTTCTTAGTTGCATTTGCATCCTGCATACTTAGTACATTCAAACGTACTAATACACACTTTTTGCCTGCATGATCTAACCATGTTGGGATCAGATCTCTTATTCATCCTCCTCCTCCATGTAGTTAGACGATTCAGTTGAAGATTGCTATTGGTGAGTCCTCCACTTCGGGGAAAACATCCACTCATTTTCATGCTTTATTTAGACTTAGCTCTTTTTGGATACTATCTATTAAGGGTGAGCTGGGGAGATGTCTTGGCCCCTGTTCCATTCATGACTAGAGGTGTTGTTGGACATGGATATGGTTGTGTATGCTTTGAGCTTGATTCTTATGTTATGTAATTATGGACGGGTTCCCTTAGTCCTTATTCCCATATGTGCTTGTTGTATGTTGATGATGAGATGAAGTCCTAAGTTCCTATCTACCCCCTTAGCGTGAGTCATACTTACTTACCCCTTAGACTTATTTGCTATGTGATTCATGTTAATCCTCTTCCCTACAACATCCCCATAGTGTGAGTCCAAAATCCCATTTCCCTTAAAAATTATTTGTTACTTGATTGTTGTTTAAATTATGTTTCCGCAAAAACTAAGGATGTGGCATGCATGCTTAAGAGGCTTGTTTGGAGTCCCTTCGGGTTCCCCATTCGTCGTGTCACATCTAGGCCCTAAGTTTGGATCGTGACAACCACCTTTAGTCGATCCAGTGGCATAAGACGAGTAAGTGTATCACTTTCAGCTGCCACAAAAACGGATGTATTCATCCTCTTAGATACGAAAGCAATCTGGTAGGTTCTCGTCTAGTTGATGATACCTCCATTGCCAATCATACCAGCCACCCATAGATGAATCATATTAACAACATCCATGTAATGTGCCATAACAAAATCTAGGAAGAGTCGCACAGTACTGTCAAGAGAATTGGTGTCACAACCACTATAGACAAAATAAAACCACGCTAGCAAGTTAGGCGTCCTAGCTAGACTGGTGTTCTTAATCATTGAGGAGAACATCTATCTCACGGATGGAGTCCGGCGGTGTCTCATATTTTCTTGCAAATAAGTGTTATGGCTAACAAAACTTTGCCCCATTAACAAAGAGTCCATGGAAAATATGTTTTACACCTATTTTGGATACATATTTCCTATCATATTTGTTGCTATCTTTAATATGACTGGTAGTATATAAGAAGGAGATGAATCAACCCCAATAGAATCTGAGGACCCTTTTTCTAGAAATAGAGTGTCCTTTCGAAAAAGGAGCAAACCAGATATTGGAAGTAGTTATTACCATTTCAGAGTTATTCATATGTTGCATTAGCATGCTATCTTGTGGTTTGTGTCGGTGTGTTGAACGCACAGTCATTCTTTAATGCAAAATCCTTAAAAATTATGGTCCAACTAAAATTAGGATCTCCAATTAACGATCTTGCGACCTTGTGGCCACAACCAATAACACAAGACCACCGAAAATTGTTGTCAAACACCCTTATTGTGTTAATTCTGAAATGCTTTCCAGTTTCCTCGTCCATTGAAAACAATCCCAAGTCATTAAGAAATTCACAATCATTGTACTCTTCTCCAAATACTACCACCTTTCTATAGTTTGCAGCGATGATTTCTTCCACGAGCTTAGCATCATGAACAACTTTACTTAGGAAGAAAGTGTTCATAGAATGATCACTGTGCATACTGAAAATAGACAACAACAAACTAGACGACTCTTGTGGTGGAGGTGGCTCAAAGGATATGGTACGAACATTTTGTCCACCCTCTCGACCTGATTGGTCATTACCATACTGAGGCAGTTCAGAGAGAACTTTGTTTGGAATTTCAAGTGCTTCATTTTTTGTAGGGGTATTAGACAAGTGTGGCTCTGTCACCATTTGATCATACATACTAAGCACTAAAGCAATCATTATTGATGGCATATTGTTCCTATATTCAAAAGTATCAGTATGACTTCCAACAACGGTACTATCTAAGGAATCTACTTTATTACACTTCTTGGGCATTTTATCAAATTTGTGGTCTACCTCAGAATTTTCAGCAAAGTGATCATATTGAATTTCTAGTGAAAGGAGATGTTGTCCTGTTCAGCAAGCTGGCATACCTGGGTCTCTGGTAACACCATAGTTTCAACATCTCTAAGGCAGTTGGTTTCCCTATCCGACATCTCCTTGAACACTGTGTGTCCTTGGCTTGGGTTGTTGCGGTCGGAGTGTTTCTTCAAGTTTTGAGGCGAGAAGGAGCTAGTAATATTTCCCCATGATGGAATAATCATCTGAATTAAACAAATTAAAGTAATGATGAATCAAAAAAATGCTCTCTAAACCTAGGCTTGAGGAACCCTAAAACAGCTTTTCACCGTCGATTTTAATGACCAGTATGGCCGGTGGACAACCTCCGATGGAGGTTATGCGACCACCGGATTGTTTGCCTACACTAGCGTCAGAAGGAAAACCAAGTTATGCAGCCTTACTACAGCCCCAGACGTCAAAATAAGTGCTTGTACCGATGAAACCGATCACGTATCTTCACGGGGAGCCGAGACTTATCTGGGAAGAGGAGGAAGTATCGCAGATGATCCATAACGAACAATTAGAATATGCAGTAATAGAAAAAATTTCCTATGGATGGCCTGACATACACAACTTGAGGAGATTAATTCTAATACAATGTGAGTTGAAGGGGGAGGTCAACATTGGATTTTAAAGCAATAGATATATCCTGATTAGGGCGTCAAGAATGGAGGATTATGTACACTTGCTGTCAAAACCAATCTTCTACATTGCCCATAAAAAATAGAACTACCCTATGCATACCCTGAAGTAGGATCCACTGTTTGATCCTGAAGCAGAAACAACAGTGGCAGTAGCATGGATATCCTTACCCTCGTTGCCACCAAACTTTTTTGGCAAGGAAATAATTTTCTCAATTGCAGCAGCAGTAAACCTTTATAGGTGGATGTGGCTACGACCAACAAAACTAGACCCTAGAGTGAAAGTGGAGGTGGATTTGATGAGCGAACTACCGAAAAGAGTAAACGTCGGAATCAAGAAAAAACAAGGAAAATAATGGCTAAGTGGATACAGATTAGATATGATTATCTACCAAAATATTGCAACACTTGTAAACTTCAGGGCCAAAATGAAGAGGAGTGTTTTGCACTACATCCAGAACTTTGGGAAGAGGAAAAGAATGGGGGATAACAAAGGGGAAAAGAAAAGGCAGAATAATCAAGTCAACAACAAGGAAGGGGAGAATACACAAGAAAAACAAGGTGACTTCAAGGAACCAAGGCAAAAAAACATGGGCAATAGAGGGAGAGGACCACCAAAAGGGGCTATGATCCAGAGATGGGATCCCAAGATGAGAAATGGAAGGGTGGTGACATCAAACAAGTTTCAGGCACTAGGAGATGACAATGTGGAGGGTGGGGACAAGGATGCACCACAGAAAAAGGAAAAGGAGGTTTTAGAACATCAACAAAATAAAACAAACAAGGAATGGGTGGAGGAGATTTTTGGAAAGGAGAATGAGATTACTAAGTCAGTTAGCCGAAAAGAAAGGGAAGGATATCCAGTAGAGGTCAGTAAAGAGGGTGATAACGCCTTGGAGGATATACAAGAGAACACAATAGTCCAAGTGAGCAGCCCACACACAGAGAAAAAAGAGAAGTACAACGGGGATAAAGAAAGATTAGAAAAGGGGGATAATCACTCCACTGCAAGAAAGTAGCCCAGCAGAGAGAGGGACAACAAGATAGCTTTAGGAGAAAAGAAGGGAGATGTCAGTCCAGAAGACCAAAGGCATAGCAAAAAGCATGGCTCAACCATTCAACAACATAGTGTAGAACAGATAAGGAGCAACGAGGACACCCGACATAAAAAATGTGAAAAGTTGGAAGCTGAGGAAGGCTCAGAGAAGGATATTCAAACAAATGTGAAAGATATCTCAAGAAGTGGAGATTTCTCTCCAAGGAGCATCAAGAAACTAAAGAAGGACAAGAGGAGGGGTAGACCTACACTGCCAAAAAGTAGTCAGATCCAAACAAGGAGTAGCTCAGCTAAACCAGCATGAAGCAGATGATGATACAAAACATATTATTCTGGAATATTAGATTAGTTCAATCTCAAAATGCTTTGAGAAGGTAATTAGTCTAAAAAGAAGGCATCACTACTCATATAAGGAGGCTGAAGGGGAGCATCACCGTGAATGCACATGCAGAACCAGCCATAACTCCACAAAAAAGGAAGCCAAACTATCATCCCCAAGGTAGGCAGACAACCCAAGAACCTGAAAAGGAGTTGTAAGAACAGAGGAAACATACGACAGAGTAGAGATGGAAGGACGCAGGACGAACCTGATCAACATTGATGCCCAAAAGCAACTCCAAAAACATGATGAAGAGGGCAAGGACGAGGAGAGAATGAACCACCGCGCTACGGCGGAGAGGAACCGACAGTGAAAGGAGTTGAAAAGGCATTTGGAAAAGGAAGAGGAAGGTGCTAGCTTTCCTAAAAAAAAACCAACAAGTTTGACTACTTTTATTACTTAGGCTGTTGATTTTATATTTGCAAAACATTAGAATGGTCATCAGTGTGTTAGTTTAACTTTTTGTTGGACATTGATTAATAATAATTAAAAAATTATTTAAAAAAATAATTGTCTGATAATACTCCACTGCCTCATGTTGCTTAGACATGGGTAAGAACTCGCGATGTGTGTCTCTAGTACGGGAACAAAAACGAATCAGCAATTTGTCCACAAAATGATCCCAACCCGCGAGTTGTTTGTTGCAAAATAACCATTGATACCATTTTAAAGCCTCACCATCAAAATAGAATGAAGCCAATGATAGTTTATGCTCTGATAAAATGTTGTCAAAGGCAAAATACTTCTCCGCCTGAAGAATCCAGATTGCAGGATTATCACCACTAGAATGGAGATGAGAAGCTTAGACTCAAGGAAAGGGGATGAGAGTCTAAACAATCTGTTTAATCCCTTAATCACATACTACTACTCCTTTTGATAGAATCGTTCTCACACCTACTACTCAGTCCGAATCTCAAATTAACTTGGCCCTATTGCTCGTACTCAGCCCAATAGCTCTTGTCGGCCCAATAACAGCTTGTGTGACCTTGATATCTATATTGGGTTGGACTTGGTTCATAACCGTAAGTTTCTGCATTCTCTTTGATTTTATGGTACTGTTCTTGTATCTTCCCTGCCCAAGTAGTATCGAATGGAAAACCAACCCCTGCAACTTGTATGACTTGGCTACAGCAAACACAAAATATCCTCAGTTACTCAGAGCAATAAAATTCTCAAATACAACAAACATTTAAGAAAATCTAGTGTTACCTTATCTACGAGGTACATAGTGCCTCTTAACACATCCAAGAAAAAAACTTAAAACACATAATAGTGATATTCTTTTCCTGGAGAAGAAACATAGCAAAACATGATTTATACTATGACATGAGAAGCAAATAGGATAACCATCTATCTAGAGCACAAGCAAGAGCAACCTTTTGTAACAATCTACTTTATTGACATCAAAAGACCTTACCAGTTAAGACTAATGTAATCTTTTTCTTCTCTTCTTCACATTATTTGGGTGTTGCAACCAAAAGAAGGGGTGAGGGAATAAAGAGCTAAACTGAACGAAAAGTTTTAAGATCTTCCTCCCATCGAAGAGGAAGCCATGAAAGAATTTGTTCTCCAAAAAGTGGGTGTCGAAAGCTGAGTAGAGGACTCAAATATACAAATCCATGGATATTGTACAACAATAGATGAAGCCAATACTTATCTCAGAGAAAATAAAATGAAAAACAATCCGAAAGATATATCCTAGACTAATTCCTGAAAAAATGATTATGTTATAGCTACTAACTGAGAGGGTTCAATCAAGCTTTTTACATGCAATGCCCCTCCATATGCTTCCTTGGAAGTCCAACAAAATCATAAGCCTTAAGATTTTTATCTAACTCAAAATCCTCTAAGAATAAAAAGGACAGGTAGTGCAATAAGCTTCCGTTGTGTGCGGGTGAGGAAAAGGTCTAGACCACAAGGTGAGGTTGTTTTAAATGTCGAATGAACCCATGACGCTATGCCAAGGCGGGCTCTCCTTCAATCCTTAGTCTGAAAAATCAGTCTAACCAAATCAACCTAACCTAAACTAACAAATTTTAACAGCACAGAAAAGAGAGAAAATGATTTGGCTTGTTTTGTTTTTATAAACAAGTTACATAACTACATTTACGAACTATCTCTACCAACTATCTCGATCTAATTATCTTCCCTTCTTGAATTAAAATACTACTTGGAAAGTTCACTCCCCGTGCTACCCGCTTCACTATCAGAAATTGACATAACCAGCTCCCAGCAATAGTCTATATAGAAACCCAAAAACCTCTACTTCTAATTTAGTTCTCAGAAATTAAAAGAAATTGTTACGGTGGAGCGTCTATAGCCTATATCAAAGGAACTCAAAAACCTCCGCTTCTAATTTAGTTCTCAACAATTAAAAGAAATCGACAACAACCCGCTTCACAATCAAAAATTGGCTTAACCAGCTCACAGCAATAGCCTATATAAAGGAACCAAAAACCTCCGCTTTTAATTTAGTTCTCAGCCATTAAAAGAAATCGACAAAAATGAGAAACGACCATACCGTTAGGTGCAGATCAAGAGGGTGATAGGTTTCCAATAGCAACTGGATTACAAGTAAACCCACACCCATATTCCTTTTATTCACAAACTTTAAACAACCTGTTTGGCTTATATTTGATGTTTTAACTAAGAAAAAAGTAATATTTTTAATCTTATGCAAACACTATAAAAATATTTAAAAATTATTTTAATTTAAAAACATCTAAAATCCAAACAGGTATTGTGCCAATTGAAAACCTATATTCTTTTTATTCACAAACTTTAAACAATCTGTTTAGCTTATATTTGATGTTTTAACTAAAAAAAAGTAATTTTTTTGTATAAATTTTAGAAATCTTATACTGTAATGGACAAATTGAAAATTTATCTCTACCATTTCCAATATTATAAAACAAATTCTAAAAAATATGCATTCGCGATACATAAGCAGTCGTTGTTGATACATGCGAAAAGTTGGCAGTTCAGTTTTATAAGGAAACTAAAATGTCAATTGGTTATTTAATTACCAAGATTCATAATCAACTATTAATTAAGGATATTCCCAATGTAAAATAATTGATTTGTTGCAAATCAGTTTCAAAATTTAAATTTTGCATTTCCATGATTCACAATAATCAACCACTAATAAAAGACATTCCCAATGTAAGGTAACTGATTAGTTGCAAATAGTAATTGTGATTATGTTGAGGCATTCTAGATTTTGGGAGAACAGTCTAACATATTCAAGCTACAAGAGTGACTGCGTAACAGATTATTAGTTTCA
Organism: Solanum aculeatissimum; assembly: GCA_038996855.1. NCBI lineage: Eukaryota > Viridiplantae > Streptophyta > Magnoliopsida > Solanales > Solanaceae > Solanum > Solanum aculeatissimum. The sequence goes on from JBCEWC010015420.1 coordinate 13,707, forward strand.
AAATTCAAAAATTCTTAAGCATCTTTTTCAATTGGCT
>JBCEWC010015421.1:0-13743 GCA_038996855.1 Solanum aculeatissimum
TAGTACCGAGGGATTGGGTAGTAAGTGGGCTATCCCCAAGGGCCCCACCCTTTCCGTCAAACCATGTGCCACCATGGAATTGCCCCAGATTGGGAGCTTTGTTTTGATACCCTTGTTTAAGGGGGGTTTTGAGATCTATTTGGCAAGTAGTCCGTTCCGAGTGGTAGCTCGCTTGGTCCTACTTTGAGTCGGTTAAGGTCAATCCCCAAAATTTTATAATATTGATAGGTTGCATTTCATGCATCATGGCATAAGCATCTTGTTATATATTTTCTTTTGGCTAAGTGCACTCCTTCGAACCAAGTGTCCCCTTGTCATAATGTAGTCACGTTCCCATGTCATATGCATTGCATGCCCGCATACTTAGTGATTTATCGTATTAACCCATACTTTTGTCTACATGTTCTAATCATGTAGGTGCAGGCGACGAGTTCTATCTACCTACTCACGAGCTTTGATTTAGAAGCTATTTGTTGTGGTGAGCTCTTCTTCCAAGGGCAATAGCCGACTTTCCTCTAGCCTTTAGTAGTTTATTTCTATTTTGTTGGACTTTTGAAGTTGATCCCAGACTTGTCATGGACCCCGTCACTCCAGTAGAGGCATGTGTTGGACCTATGACGCTATTGTTATGTTATATGTTGACTTACATTTGACAATTTATCATGATCAGTATATTGAACTTGCTATGGAAATTTTTGAATTTATTAGTCTATGTGTTATGCTTTCGCATTCTTTAAGTAAAGGGGTTAGTTTTGTACTATGATGGCTTGATCGAGAGCCCTTGGGTTCTCCTTCGCCATGTCACACCTAAACCTCCTAACTGGGTCGTGACATAAAAGAAAAATAATGAAAGAGAAAAATAGAAAAAATTGAGAAGCAATTGAGCATAGAGAGTTTTTTAAAAGATAGTTAAGGTGTAGAGGGGTAAAAATGTCTTTAATTCAACTTGAAGTAAAAAAGAAGTCATTTTTGTAAGACTTCTCTTATGGAGGGAAAAATATCAAGACCACCACATTTGGTGGACATTCTATGTAATTTTCTCCATCTTCTCCACTGTACCATTGTTTTCACCGGAATGAGAATTGATGCTACCACCAATTCTTCCATTACCATCACAAATTTCATTTCTTCCATCATATTTAACACACAATATAACAACAATTATTGTCACTATGGCCATTATTTTCACCTTCCCAATGTTCTACAAATCCTCCACCTTGAAACCCATTTGTAACAACCCATCTTAAGATAAGAAGTCCCACGTCGGTAAAACACAGGAGAGATATTGAGTATATAAGTAAACAAACCCTACCTACTAGTGATGCATTTTAAAGTTGGGTAGGCCTAGGCCCAAAACGGACAATATCAGTAGTGGGTTGGGTCTTTACAAATGGTGTCAGAGCCACTCCTGTGTCAGACTTGTCGATGTGAGTCAAAGTTCAACTGAGTTTAAGCGAATCCCGGTGAGGCAGGGCAAACCTTAGTACTGGGTCTAGGCGAATCCCATTTGGTGGGATAAACTTCAGTGAGAATGTTGAGTCCACAGAGGGGGTGTATGTAACAACCCATCTTAAGATGAGAAGTCCTAAGCGAATCCCATACGGTGGGACAAACCTCAGCGAGGATGCTGAGTACATAGAGGGGGTGTATGTAACAACCCATCTTAAGATGAGAAGTCCCATATCGACTAAACAGAACAAAGATGTTGGGTATATAAGTAAACATAACTTATCTACTAGTGACACATTTTAAAGTCGTATGGGCCTAGGTCCAAAGCGAACAATATCATTGGCGGGTTGGGTCGTTACAGGGGTAAAGGACGAAGTACTGTTGGATCCATCTAAATTGAGCCTTCTCATTGGAATATGAGGAGTTGTACACTTGCTACAATCTTATCCTACGCTGCCTATGTCGTTTATGTAGTTGGAGTTATTTGAGCTCGTACCCAAATCGATGCTCAATACTATTCCCAAAATCATTTATTATTATATGCTCATAACTTTAAAAGTAATATTACTCAAAAATATTTGTTTAACTTTTCGAGATTTAACCCAACTTTAACTTTTCTCAAACTTGTCTCTTCTCTTTAACCGAAGAAAATATTAATGCAATGAGTCTAAAAAATATAGATTTACTGCTCCACTAACTTGTCAATATAGATCCTTTAAATCCTTCTTAGACTTAACTCAATGCTTTAGACTTGAGAGACTTTCATGAAATATCTAGGGTTCATACTAGTTCAACAATTAAATGTGATCATCTTGACTTGAAAACCTAACTCAGTAGTGAAATAATTAAATGTCATTATTTTATTTAAGATAACAACATAAACAAATATTTTGATGAAATTTACTCACAATGAAGAAAATTTGTTCCAACAATTAACTTGATATAGGATGGAGATTAGAAATTTCAAGATGCTAAGACAAATGTAGGATGAATTTTGGAAGGGCCTTACATACCCGGAAGAACTAGATTCCCGAAGAACTTTGAAGAACTCACTAGTTTCTTTTGAAATCCTACCTTTTCTCCTCTTGAAAACTTGTTTTAAGTCTGAAAAATGTTTTGACTGTAATGAAGTTGAAGGATAGCGTTAGGGATTTATCTAGGCAAAAACTGTAAAGTTTAGACTTAGAAAGGGTGAAAAAGGACAAAAAATACTCTTTCTTAAAAACACTATCCAAGTCATCTACGGGACTATTTACTATCCATAGAGTCCATTCGTAGAAACTGAGGTGAATTTTTGGGTCCTAAAACTCATTCTACAGATCCAAACTACGCCCTATAAAAGCTTTTATAATTTGTAATTTCCGGTAGGAACCTAAACTCAAAAATCAACTTGGAACACATTTTCATGAGCTAGACTTTACGGGTCGTTAACCCATTTATGACCCATAGTCCAGGGGTCATAAAAACTATCCTAGAAAATTTTACACTGGCAGTCCTCACTAAAGCGGTCATAACTTTTTGCTCCAAACACCAAATGAGGCAATCTTAGTGGCGTTGGAAAAAGGATTCAAAGACCTTTAATTTGATAGGTTATGTGTCATACCCCAAAAGAATATCCTTGGCGTGGATGGAACTTAAAGAACTATTATTGATTCTCCAAGAGAATAACCTCGCCTCATTATCATATCACACTCAACAACGAAAGAAGACACTCAAGTAAAAATAAAGAATTAACTAAATAATTGAATCTCTTCATCAATAATGGTTTCCAATGAACAAAGTTGGAAAATAAGTATCAATCAACTATCACAAATCAATATCTAAGAAACATTTAATCTAAGTCTAGAAGGTGCCAAGACAAGTCCCCAGCTATCTCAAAGGAAATAACACTACTCAAATAAAGATGAAAAAGACTCATACGAATAGCAAGGAGGGCTCACCAAGTCTGGAAATAAGAAACTGAACTTCAATAGTGCGCTTGTTGAAGGCCTCTATCACCTGTTTCTGCATCACTAAATGATGCAAGCCCAAATGGATATCAATACATTGAATATACTGGTACGTATAATGGCCATGAAAATAATTAAGACTCAAATACAAATCAACCAAATCAACTCAATAATCTAGAATTTGACTCAATAAAGGAGTCAAAATTTTTATAGTAAAAAAATGCTCCTAAAGAAACTCTAGCATGTAACTCAGTCAAATCAGTTATGCACAATCATAGAGTTTTTCTAACTGACAATCATCACATATGAGCTGGTAATGCTATAACGTTTGCACTATCATTGCCATATTTGTTCAGTACTTGTCAAGGCAAGGGACGATCAACCAATCTGAATTCACAATCAATGTCAATCTTTTTGGGACATAAGAGGCATTTTCCTTATCTTACGCTGGCAACGTAGTTTATGGGTTGGAGTTGTTACTTACTCGTGACCATATTAGTGCTCAATACTCCTTGTAAGACTGAATATGCGCATATCAATCAACTCTTTATATTAGCTCCAATCAAACTCCATTAATCACTCAACATATCGACAAATTAGGACTATCAATCATGCATTCTATCAAGACTCATCAAATCATTCAAGATTCTAACTCAAATGGTCATTTAGACTCTAGTCAATCATACTCATCACATAAAGATATATAAAATACTCCTCATGTTCCAGTCATACTCAATTCGTTCAACGCAGACATTCACAATCTAATCAATGCAACAATTAGTACATAAAATTATAAAATTATGGTTCATGTCAACTAGCACAACTTGATGCTTAAAATCACATATCATCAACATGTATACCATCAATACGTTCATAGATATACATTAGGACTTGGAGTAGATGTAACAACTTGAAGATTAGGATTATGAAATTTCTCTACTCAATCTCTATGCACTAATTTGACTCATGTATATAAACAAAAGGTGCGTGAATGAACTCAGTCCAACACTTTAGGAAGCCTTACGTACCTAAATATTGATGAAAAATTGAAGCTTGGATGAACTCCTCGTTACGCTCTAAAAACCCTAGTTTTTCTCCTTTCCTTGGTGCTCTCAAGAATTCTATGTGTAGAATGAAGAATAATACACTTAGGGTACTGTTAAGGGATTCAAAATAACCCCCAAACGTTGTGAGTTTAATTAAAAAGAGATAGAAAAAGATTAAAAAAATATCCCTCTTTAAAATTGCCGAATAAAACCACGAAACTCTATTGACAGATTGCAGTTTTATTTACTGGTTGTAGGCCTTTTGTAGACGGAGGGTACCCAAAAATTGGGTTACTAAAATTTGGACTTGAGTTCTACAAACCCCTTTCTACGGGTCGTAGACTGGACTACGGGTCGTCTTGCCTATCGTGGTTGAAGATTCAGAAATTTTTTATTTTGGAACTTCAAACCACGAGCCCAATTCTAAGAATGAAGTACGGTTCATAAAGGACTCATACTTTGGCCCCTAGACTTAGAAAATATTCTAAGTCACATGGAAAACTACAGGGTCTTATCTACGAGACCGTAGAAGGCCCTTCGTGGTTTTCCCCAGTGACTTTTTCTAAGTCATTTTTCAATTTTTCTGGGGCATTTAACTTAGACTGGTTGGAATGAATTAGGGGGTATTAAATTATGGACTACCTAATTCTTTGTGTGTTGAGAGTTATGGTCATTTAAAGTTGACTCTTGCATAATCTAATGTGAAAAACTTAATCGATAGGAAAGTTTTGAACTCAACTAAGTACTAGATGTCTCTTATGACCCTAATCCACTTCTAATACACTTCATACATATAGGAATGAGCCTTAAAACATAGGTACATATAAGACATCACTAGATTCAAATTTATATACTTACGACGAAAAATATTGGATCCTATGAATAGAGTTGTTGGATGTTTCACCATTTCACTTTCTCACCCTCACCCTCATTCTCTCTCATATCACAGAACAACAATTACTCAGTTAACAAAAGAAATAACTCAATTAGAGAATAATTTCTCTAATTATATTAATTAATAACAAAAATTACAATAAAAAATTAAAATTTTCTCGAAAAATAAATTTGAATATCAATATTTTACCTCTTTTTTATTTGAAAATTATATTTTCTGGTTACTGAATAATATATTTGTTAATTTATTTTAAGAAAAATAAAATTAAAAAAGAAATGAGAAAAGAAAAAAAAATGAGAGGAAGATCTATGACTTCCTATCGGTAGAAAAATTGAAAAAAAAGAAGTGAAATGCAATATAGTAAGACAAAGGGTAAGGAAAAATTAGAAGAATTAAAAAAAAATTGAAATAATTTTTTTATGTATAAAAATTGACACGTGTCAACACGTGTCTGTCATTATTTAACATAAATCTGAGTGAGATTTTTTAAGAGCATATATTCCACTTTAATATAGTTTAGAAGAGTCATAGGACCCCCACAAAGTTAAGTGTGTGATAACAATTTCGGTCATAGTAAAAGTGTGTTTTGAACCATTTTTCCTATAAAAACTTATTATTTTCTTGTATAATGACAAATAAATGCATTAAATCATATTTTCACGTCATCAAATTTTATTCAATATCTCTAGTTATAATTAATTTTAGTTCTTCGTCAAAAGTTTTCTTATAACCATTAAAAAAATTACTACTATACGTATTACAAATTACAAATATTTTAGAAAAATCATTACTTTCTTATGTCGTCATGACATTAGGAATATAGTAAACTTTCTTTTCAAATTTCAAGTCTTTAGTTAAACTACACAAACTTTTGTTTGATATAACTTTAGAGTAAACAACTTAAAACTTATTTATCTATCAAGAAGATTTTTTAGACAAGACTCGAGGTATTGTTTTACAATAAATGGCTAATATTTTATCAACTTGGAAGAACTTTTCTCAAGTTATATAATAAGATATTAATTTTTGGTATACAAAAATATAAATTATAAATACGTATGAATTGACTATTTATACAAGAAAATAAAATATTTTGAGGCTTTCCCTCGAGAAATCTAAAACAAAATTTAATATTTATAGATTACTGTATCCCTAACTGACTTTTAGACTCTATCATGTCTCTCGTATATTTAAATGATAAGAATGTGATGGTTAGACGTGATAAAAATGAAATTTGAGATATATATTTTAGAGTTGGTTGGTTTTAAGATAACAATTATCCAGGTATCTTGAATATTTTAAATAAATTATTAAAATGATAATTTTCTTTTAGGGAATTAGCTTGCTGCAGAAATCTCCGTTTTATCTTTTTAAGAATAAGTCGAATATAAAAAATGTTTTTAAGATGATAATTTTCATTTTATATTAAAGATAAATTGTTTTTTCTATTGAGTTGCACTTAATTTTTCTCTATGAAAAAATACGGAAATTTTTTCTTGTTTCGATATAATATTTTTTCTATAATTTTATAAACTTAAAAAAGAGACTATACTTTATCTACAACATCATAAGCCATGTGACTAGTGATTTCACATTCAATAAATTTAAAAGGTAATAAATCTGTCGTACTAGACATATAATTGACATTTTGAAATAAATTTGAAAATATACTTCTCTATCTTTACCCTTATTACTTATATTTATTTATAATGCATGCAAGACTTATAATGATTCTTTTGTCACATATATGTTTGTACACAAATCATGTGTAATATTCATATTTCTGTATTTCATTACTAAATTAGGTGAGAAAAAGTTAGTAATTTAATAACTTCTTGTCACTGTAACAAGTAATTTAATAATTTTACGATTACTACTATTGTTGTTTAAAAAATTTGCTATATAAGTAACACAAGGAAGCAAGAATCAAGCAATAAAAACATAATTTTTATTTCTTATTATTTTTAGTAAGAAATTTACCTTTTTTCTTTTATATATATCTCTCAAACTTTTAGAAGCTTTTTTATATTTCAAAGTAAAATGTAATAAGATTTATGTATAATCCAACTAATTAGAGGCACGCAAAAATAATGTTGATGTTCAATAAATTCGTATAGAAAAGAAAAATCAGCATTTGCAGATTTTTATTGTCTCTCTCTTTATTTCATTTTTGTTTTTGTTTTGTTTCCTTTTCTGTTTTGGGCTTGGGTCATTTCGTTCCCAATCTAATGATGAATTATTTTTGGAAAAATAATACTTTGTAACTCCAAAAGAAAAACTATTTACAAGCGTTTACTTCTTTACTTTCATACCCCTACTTTTAATTATTTTCATGCATTTGATGTGATTAGAGTATATATATACACTCTGATAGTATCAAGAAGGAGGATATGGTACTTCAATAAAACTGTTTGATATCATCGAAGTATATTATACTCTCGTGGTGTATCAAAGAGGAAGAAACTACGTGATTCCATCAGAATATATAGATACTATCAGTGTTACGATTCAAAATGGGCGGCACTCATACCTAACCTTCTAAGTGGGTGAACCAATGATACAGATCCCAATTATTATAACTATTTAACTTATAAAATACAACAATAATACGGAAGCTCAATTTATAAAAATAAGAAATACCAAAATCTACTAATTCTATTACATAGCGTTCCCCAAAATTTGAAAGTCATCACATCAAGGACATCTAATTTCAAATACTAAGTCTAAGAGTAGCAACACCAAAATAAATAAAAAAATAGTTTTTGTCCAAAAACTAATGACATCATGTCATAACTGATAGAATCCAACACGAGTTAGAAGGTTGACTCACCCTGAAATTTAATATACCGACGATTGGTTAGAGCTGAGGGTGAGCCGAAGTCAATGGAACACTCGTTGCACTCCACAAATGCAAAACAAAGAAAATTACAAGTAGGAGTCAGTACGAGCCATATGTACTGAGTAGGTATCATCGACCGACTCCAAATAGAAATCAATATACTTAGTGTTAATATCAGGAAATCAACTATAACATTTAACAGGTGGAAAACAACAAGTACAAGTGACAATATCATAAAATAGGTACGTAATCAGATAAGATCACGAACAAACATGAGGACTCAGGCCTCCACATCATGCTTCTTTTGTGAGATGAGTTATTTGAGATTAAGTATATGAAATCACTTCAATATGTTTTCCTTTAATATTATCGTGCCAGAACGTGGCACCCGATCCCATATCACCATGTCAGAATGTGACACCCGATCCAATTATACTATGTCGGAATGTGACACCCGATCCAATTATACCGTGTCGGAACGTGACACCCGATTCTATAATATTCGTGTCGGAACATGACACCCGATCCAATTATATTGTGTCGGAATGTGACATCCGATCCAATTATATTCGTGTCGGAACGTGACACCCGATCCAATTATATTTAATTCATCATTTTTTATCATTACTTTCCACTTCATTAACAATATTTCATCAAACCTTCTTTATTCACAATATCACTTTGATAAGATAAGTTCAAGATTATGAATTTCATGGTCTTGAGATTTCAGACCAATCACAACAACATATCAATCATCTCAACCACAACAATTAAATGCATAGAAAACTTCACGATAATACTCAATGAATATGAATCACTATGAAGAGCCTTTCTATAATACAGAATAAAACATAACCTACCTCAACTGAAGAACCGAAATCAAGTTAGCTAATCCACCAATGCTTCTCCTTTCTTCAATACCTCAAAACGTTTTCAATCTATCAAATATGTAATCTACATAAGAATACGAATCTAATAACACCCATATTGCTATATTTATTTTCGGCTAAAAAAATCACCCCAAGCCCTCGAATTCGAATCTGAAAATTTTCTCAAATTATGTTTACCCATAATAAGATAAACTTATACGTCAATTTTCATCTAAAATGGAATATTATTTGACCCCCAAATCAAGATTTTATTCTAAGAACCCTAAGACTATATTTTCATAATTTATACACGCTTCTACCCTAAAAATCTACCATATCTCATGAAAACATAATAGAAAGGATGAGAATAATTACCTTGACGCTTAGAGATGAAAATCATAAATTTTCTCTTCCTTTTTCCCTTTCTTTTTTTCTTTCCACAAGTTATTCTTTGCCTGCGGTTTTTTTGTGCCGTGCGTTTTTGGTTTCAGTTTTAGGTTTCTAGGTTCTTTTTCACCCTTTTTAAAAATTTATTTACAGATTTATTTTATATTCTAAAAGTGATAAATTCTAATATTCTATTAACTTATTTTTAATAAATATGGGATAAATAGTATAACATATTATCTAACTATCAATTTAGTTCACTAGTTAATTTAATTATCTAAAATTACCCTTTAACTAAATAATAAAAATTATTGAATAGTCCAAAAAGATCCTTTAAAATTCACGAGATAAATCTTTTTATAACATACACAACTCTATATCTCAAAACGACTTAACGGGTCGTCACAATCAACATTTAGATTTTAATAAATACGATTGAGACTTTAATAAATAAAATTGTGACTTTGATAATTTTCTCTTAATTATTTCTTAAAAATGGGCCCAATCCTATATGATATCAATAGGATATTATTAATCTACTAATGAAATATCACAGAAGATTAAGTTCAACCCTATATGACACTGCTATGATATCATATATCGATAGAATATAACATAGTAATGATGCTGACATTACGTGCGAAATAAGAAAGAAAAAAATGAGATTACCGGATAAATAGTTTTGACTGAGTCCATTTTTTGTAAAAATTTCACAATTAGGTTCATTTTATATAACTTTTCCATTATTTTGGGTCTAGATAAATAGGCCAATTAAATTAGTTAATGATTAAGAAGGACACGGAGAAATTCAAAGCGTAACTAGATTTACTTAAATAATTGAGTTAATTTTATGAATGGTCATCAGTTTTCATTTTTAATATACTAAAGTTACAATTTTTTTTTAATAACGAAAATTAAAGACACTCAATTTTAAATGTAGAAAACCAAAAATTAGTGAATTATTTTCTAACAAATAAAAGCTTTTCAACTTTTAAAAAAAAAAAATATCGCAAAAGGAATAGGAAACATGAAGCAAGGTACATAATATTATTTCTATGATTATTGAGCTAGTCATAGTTGAGCAATTTTTTGTTACTCAACTTTTTCGTTACAATAAATTGTTTAATTTTTTTTGTTTTGATACTTAAGCGAAATATTGATATTTTCACTATAAAAAAAGAAAGAAAAAGAAGGCGAAATACATAAATAATTTTTTTTCAAGTTATTTACAATGATCATATAGACTGGTACACTCTAAATGACTCATTATCACGATCCTGATCCACCGTTAGTAGCACCCACAGTCCCACACTAATCTTTTGGTATTTAAGAAATTGTTGAAGTTTCAACATAATTAGTAATTGACTTCAAGAATCAAGACTATTGTCACGACCCGCCACTTGATCATTAATAAAAGGGAAGAATCTAGAGTCAAGGAGAAGAAACTAGAGTCTTGTAGAGGTTTCTGGAAGATTCTAGAACATTATGGATAGCGCTTGAAGCTCCTCGAAGACTTTAGAATGTTGGAGGAAAATCTTGCATACACTTGGAAAAACAATTGCAGAACAATTGAGTCAAGTGTAGGAAGCACTCAGAATCCTTTAGATATGTAGAATACTCTAGAGGAAGGACTAAAATATAAATATTTAGGAACTTGTAGAGTAATTATTAATTACACTTTGGCCCCTAGTTAGTAGTATAAATAGGAGGGTCACTCATGATTTGTACAAATCAACCCGGCAATCCAGGCAAATCCAAGAATCCAGAAAACAAGCATTGTAAAGTATTCTTCCAATCAATACAAGTCTTCTTTCTTAAAAGCTCTCTTGTCTTTTTCAATCTAGCGTTTCCTTAGCGATTGCTTGTATTTGCAAGAGTGTGAAAGATTGCTGAACAAATTGACAAGTGCTACATGGGAGTCTTACTGATAGTTCTAAGTCCGTGACAAAGTGGTATCGGAGCGAGGTTTGTACTAAGGGAATATGACAAGTGAAGGAGACTTTGACGCCACCAATGTTAGGTTGAATGTTAGCAAGAAGTCACACAAGGATAAGAAGAATTCTAAGAGGAATGAGGAGCTGCCAATCGAGCCACAAACAAGCGAGGTTATAACCCACTCACTCTCAGTCGCAGAATTGAGTGACGATGAACGAGGTGAGGAACCCGCCAACGTCACACTCGACATAGGATGGGTCGCGAGGGTGGATGCTGTCAAGCAAGCGGTGGAGTTCTTAGGCAAGCGCTTGAATCAGTTCGATAACAAGTTTCAGACCTTGGAGGAATTCACCCTTGATGAAAGTGACAACATCTGAAGGGAATTGGATGGGCGTAAGGTTGTAGAGCTCAAGGTGAAAGAAGTTATCACTTCTTTGGAGTGCTGGTCCGTGGATGCAGGATGGAGACCATGAGTGCTAGCATGGAGACCATGAGCGCCAACATAGGGACCATGAGCGCCGACATAGAGACCATAAACGCTAACAGGGAGACCATGAGTGCTAGCCTGGAGACCATAAGCGCCAACATGGAGGCCATGAGTGTCAGGACGAGGGCACTTGAGGAAGGCATAAAGGAAGGAAGATGTGTTGTGCCGACTGGAGAATGGGAAGCCATGATCAAGGTTCCCAAGCTGCCGGTGTTCAAGGGCGCCCGTGATGCTGAAAGAGGCGAACTCCAGAGAAGATCACAAAAGGATGACATAGAGAGATGTGGCAGTTTGAATGTTTCCTACTACAACATTGCGTCGAGGATGTCGTAACATCAGGTGGGGGAGAGTGTCACGACCCGTCACTCGATCATTTATAAAAGGAAAGAATCTAGAGTCAAGGAGAAGAAACTAGAGTCTTGGAGAGGTTTCCGGAAAATTCTAGAACATTATGGATATCGCTTGAAGCTCCTAGAAGACTCTAGAATGTTGGAAGAAAATCTTGCATACACTTGGAAAAGTCTAGAACAATTGAGTCAAGTGTAGGAAGCACTCAGGATTCTCTAGATATGTAGAATATTTTAGAGAAAGGATTAAAGAGTAAATATTTAGGAACTTGTAGAGTAATTATTAATTATACTTTGGCCCCTAATTAGTAGTATAAATAAGAGGGTAATTCATTTGTACAAACCAACCCGACAATCCAGGCAAATCCAAGAATCCAGAAAACAAGCATTGTAAAATATTTTTCCAAGCAATACAAGTCTTCTTTCTACAAAACTCTCTATAGTCTTCTTATATCTAGAGTTCCCTTAGCAATCGAGTTGAATATGCTTATTTGTATTTGTAAGATCGTGAAAGATTCGTGAGCAAATTGACAAGTGCCGCACGAAAGTCTTAGCGAAAGTTCTAAGTTCGTGGCACTATGCTTGGCATGCACAAGGTAAATAATCAAATTGTAAAACTAAATAGATAGAACAATTCTTATCGATTAATTAGGGCTGATTTCTCTATATCATAATAAGGTAATGAGAATTAGATAAATAATAATTTTGTCAGAATTTAAGATATCAATAGTGTATTACAATGTATAGTGGGAAGACGGAGATATTTATAGGGATACCCACTGCAATCTGATGTGGTCTAAAATCAAAACTCAATAAGATATTATAATTTTTTAAATTAAAATTTATTTAATTTTTCCAAAACTTTTTAATTTTTTTTATATGCAAAGCTACGAAGTTGCCTTTTTTTAAGGATTAAATAATTTAAATATTTTTTCATAGTCAATAAAAATAATTGATTTGAAAAAAACTGAGTTTAAAACAGTATATAGATTTCCATACATAGGACAAAAGAAGAAGTTACAATACATAAATTAGCCCCTTAACTTGGAGTCAAATTTTAAGTTGGAACTCTAACTTTTAAAATGGACAAACAGACACTCCAACTTGCCCATTTTTTATCAATTAGGCACAACCATGTAGCTGGCAAAACGCGTGTACTGCACATTTTTTCAACGTGTGATTGCCTTTTTTTAGGCCCAAAATGATTAAAAAAAGACTGAAATGACATTTTGGTTTGTATGGGGATGAGAGGTGGGGCTGGGGGTTGGGTGGGGTGGGGGGACAAGGCCCAAGGTGGAGTAAAAAATTAAAATTTTTAAAATTAAAATTTTTTGTAAATATATATTTTTAATTTTTTTTGTATGGGGATGGGGCTGGCGCTGGAGGTTGGGGTGCTGGGGCGAGGGTTGTGGGTTGGGCGGTTGTGGCGGGGTGGATGGGGCTGGGGAGCTAGGGGGGATGAGGGTCCGAGGCGGAGTACAAAAATAAAATTTACAAAATTTAAATTTTTCGTAAAATAATTTTTTAATTTTTTTTTGTA
>JBCEWC010015422.1:0-13743 GCA_038996855.1 Solanum aculeatissimum
AACTTAGGATTTGCATTCTCATACATCATGGCATAGCATATTGTTATACTACTCTTTGGCTACGTGCAATCCTTTCACATATGGTCCCCTTGTCATTTTGCTTGGTCATGCTATACTTGTCACATGCATTGCATGCCCGCATACTTAGTGCTTAATTGTGCTTACCCATGTTCTTTTCTACATGTTCTAGCCATGTAGGGGACGAAGGTGATTTTTACATTTTTCCGGTCGACGCTTGATATTCTTGTGAAGATTTTCTAGTGGTGAGCCCTATTGTTCAAGGGAAATAGCCACCATCTTTCTACCTTTTATTTCTATGTATTTACTTTCTAGAATTTAGGGTGAGCCTCAAAGCTTGTTGAGGCCCCACTTTTCTATGTAGAGGCATGTTTGGACAAATCTTACTCTTGTACGTTTTACTTGTATGTTGGATATTTGGCTATGTAATATGATGCTATTTCCGCTTGATTTATGATTATGTTCTCATGTTATGGTATGGCTTAAGTTCCATGTTGTTATAATGATTTGTATGTTTAAGCATGATATATGACTATGTGCTATGTGCAAGTATGCTTATCCCTTCCCCGTATTGTCCCCACAGCTTGAGTCCCAAGTCCCTATATCCCTAGAGCTTATGTACTACATATTTTAGCTTCCGCATTTCCAAACCGATGATGAGTGTGATGATGCTATGATGGCTTGATCAAGGGTATTCGGGTCCTCTTTCACCATGTCATATCTAGGCCCCCTATCGGGTCGTGACAGGGCTGGTCATAATTCGTTGGTTAAGGGTGGGTTAATTTCTTTTCTTAATGTATGAAAGTTGCTTTTTAAAGGTTGCATTCAACATCTTTTGAGGTTTTTGGATATTAAGTCTAAAGCCCCTCTTATCGAGTCGGTTCCGATAGTCAATTAGTTTCCTGATATTTTTCCTAAAGAGTTTTTTGGTATTCCTCCCAGAAGGGAAATAGACTTTGGAATAGACCTTCTCCCCGATACTCAACCCATTTCTATTCCACCTTACCATATGGCCCTTGAAGAGTTAAAAGAGTTGAAAGACCAACTAAAGGACTTATTGGAGAAAGGTTTTATAAGGCCTAATAAGTCCCCTTGGAGTGCATCGGTGATGTTTGTGAGGAAAAAGGATGGTTCCCTTAGGATGTGCATTGACTATAGGTAACTCAATAAGGTCACCATAAAGAACAAGTATCCCTTGCCAAGGATAGATATCTATTTGACCAACTACAAGGGGTGTCATTTCTCTAAGATTGATCTCCAGTCAGGATTCTACCAATTGAGGGTGAGGGAGTGTGATGTTCCTAAGACAACATTTAGGACTAGGTATAGGCACTTTGAGTTTGGTGATGTCATTTGGTTTACCTAATACGCCGGCAATATTCATGGACCCTATGAATATGGTCTTTAAATCCTACCTTGATGGGTTTGTAATCGTATTCATTAATGATATTTTGATCTACTCTCGAAGTAAGGAAGAGCATGTGGATCACTTGAGGAGAGTGTTGCAAATTTTGAGGGATGAGAGGTTATTGGCAAAATTTGATATATGTAAGTTTTGGTTGAGAGAAGTTTCATTCCTAGGGCATATAGTGTCGGGTGATGGGATCAAAGCGGACCCTAAGAAAAAGAAAGTTATAAAGAATTGTCCTAGGCCCATGACTCCAACGGATATTAAGAGTTTCTTGGGTTTAGCAGGGTACTACCGGAGGTTTGTAAATGGTTTCTCTTCCATTGCTTCCCCTTTGACCAAATTAACCCAGAAGAAAGAAACATTCATGTGGACCGAAGAATGTGAAAGGAGTTTTGAGACTTTAAAAGATAAGATTATGTCCTCTCCCATTTTGACTCCACCGAAAGGGTTAGAAGGGTGTACAGTCTACTATGATGCTTCGAGGGTTGGTTTGGGGTATGTACTAATGCAAGACGACAAGGTCATAGCCTATACTTCTAGGCAACTAATGGTCCATGAGTGTAATTATCCCACCCATGATCTCGAACTAGAGGTCGTGGTATTTTCTCTAAAAATATAGCATCATTACTTATATAATGTTCATGTGGATGTGTTCACCAACCACAAGAGTCTCCAATATGTGTTCACCCAACGGGATCTCAATTTTAGAAAATGAAGGTAAATGGAACTCCTCAAGAACTATGTTATGAGCATGCATTATCCCGTCGGCAAAGCTAACATTGTGGACAATGCTTTACGTAGTATATCCATGGAAAGCATAGCTCATGTTGATGAGGGAAAGAAATAATTAGCCAAGGAGGTCCACCGATTGGCTAGGTTGGGTGTTAGGTTGAATGAGATTGAAGATGGGGTCATGGTGGTTGTGGATGGTTCCAAATTATCCTTGATTGAAGAGGTCAAATCCAAGAAAAACCTTGATTCCGCTCTCCTATAATTGAAAGTGTTCGTGAAGGA
Source organism: Solanum aculeatissimum (assembly GCA_038996855.1). Taxonomy (NCBI): domain Eukaryota; kingdom Viridiplantae; phylum Streptophyta; class Magnoliopsida; order Solanales; family Solanaceae; genus Solanum; species Solanum aculeatissimum. Next base: position 2,444 of record JBCEWC010015422.1, read on the forward strand.
AGTTAAAGTGGAGGTTTTTTCCCAAGGAGGAGATGGTGTCCATAGGTATAAAGATAGGTTGTGCGTGCCTAACAACAATGAATTGAGTTGAGGAATACAATTTTGAAGGAGGCACATAACTCATCCTACTCTATTCATCCTGGGTCTGCAAAAAGTATAGAAACTTAAGAGAAGTGTATTGGTGGGGCAGTATGAAAAGAGATATCATCGAATTTGTAGTCGGTTGTCATAATTTCCAACAAGTCAAGGTCGAACACAAAAGACCGGGTGGCCTAGCCCAAGACATAGAGATTCCCACTTTGAAGTGGGAAGAGATTAACATGGATTTTGTGATTGGGTTACCGAAGACTACAAAGCATTTTGACTCCATTTGGGTTATTATTGATAAAATGATTAAGTCGACTCACTTCCTACCAGTTAAAATGACTTATAGAGCCGAAGACTATGCCAAGCTATACATTCATGAATTGATGAGGTTTCATGGGGTACCATTTTCTATCATTTTGATATGAGGTACTCAATTCACTTCTGATTTTTGGAAATCTTTTCAAAAGGGTCTTTGTGCCAAGGTTAAGTTTAGCATGACCTTCCACCCTCAAATGGATGGTCAAGCCGAGAGGATAATTATAACTCTTAAGGATATGCTTAGGGCCTGTGTTTTAGAGTTTAAAGGGTGGTGGGGACTATCATCTTCCACCATCGAGTTTGCTTACAACAATAGTTATCACTCTAGTCTCATAATGGCTCCCTTTGAAGCTCTTTATGGTAGCCAATGTAGTTCCTCAGTTGGGTGGTTTGATGTGGAAGAAGTGGCCTTGTTAGGTCAGGATTTGATTATAGAAGCTTTGTAAAAGGTAAGATTGATTCGGGAAAGATTTAAGACGGCTCAAAGTAGACAAAATTCCTACGCCAATGTGAGAAAGAGAGATCTTGAGTTTAACATTGATGATTAGGTCTATTTGAAGATCTCACCCATGAAGGGTGTGGTCCATTTTGGTAAGAAGGGAAAACTGAGCCCGATATTTGTAGGGCCATATAAAATTTTGAGGAGGGTCAGCAAGGTTGTCTATGAGTTGGAACTGCCTAAGTAGTTGAGATAGTTCACCCAGTGTTTTATGTATCCTTGTTGAGAAAGTATCTGGGTGACCTAAATTCTATTACCCCCTTGGACGTGGTAAGTATTGTAGAAGAAAATTTGACATATGAGGAGGTTTTGGTGAAAATATTAGACAGGCAAGTGAAAAGGTTGAGAAATAAAGATGTGACATCTATTAAGGTTCTTTGGAAGGATCTACGAGCTGAAATTACCTCATGGGAAGCTGAAGTAGACAAGAAAAAGTGATATTTGTACCTCTTCCACTCTAATCAAGCCTAAGGTAAAAGTCTAAATTCTGTCAATGATATCCATTCTTGAATTTCAGCCCTATACTCTTGTTACATGCAAGCATGGTCATGAAACTGATTTTTTAATGGTAATTAATGCATGATTTTGATGGTTTTTACAAATTCAATGATTGAGTTGCATTTTTGCATGTTTTCATGATATGGTTCCCCTTCCTAATCCATTCAAGCTAAACATGCCTCATTCGGGGACGAATGATCCCAAGAGAAAGATATTGAAATTCCCTTTCATGGTTGAAGACTTTGTAAATGTTGACAACAGAAGAAACTACCTCAAGAATTGGTTCCACGAGATAGTTTATGGCCCGTGAAATGATACATGACTCGTAGATGGTTTCGTAATAAGTGGCAGTGAGAAATGAACATTTTAAGGGAACATTGGAAGGATCTACGAGACCTGCAGCATGAGTCCTTCAATGTTATACGATTCATGAACTAACTTCATGAACGGGATCCTAAGGGCAAAAATTTGTCTAAAGTAAGGAGTAGATTATGAGGATACGCCATGAATCATGTGAAGTTTCATGGCTTATGAGGTAGTTTCGTGGGAAGTTCTAGTGGCCTATGTTTAGAGGGCCCCTGATCTACGAGAAGGACCCACGAGCCGTAATCGGAGTTTCATGGGAAGTTCTAGTGGCCTATGTACGGATGTCCCTTGATCCACGAGAAGGACCCATGACCCATGGAGTGGTCTACGACCTGTAATTGAGGTTTCGTGGACCGGTCTAGCCATGTTTTTAAAAGGGGAAAAACCAATCTTTTTCACTCTTTTACACTTAAACTACGTTGTTTTATTCCTGTAAGATCCCCTTATTAGTCTTTTCTACCATAATTCTCGCATTCTCTCTCTCTCGAAACTCTCCCAAACACTCTCAAGCTCTTCAAGGTATTCAAGTTTGAGGTGCAGGCTAGGGTTTCAAGATTCTTCCTTCAAGCATACAAGTTTGTTTCTCTCCAGCTTTGCCAAGGTATGTGGGTTCTATTGTAGGGACCTTCCCTCCCACAAGTCCAACCATCTTTTTCTTCAACTACATGAAAGTATTTTATAAATTCTTGCATATGATGTTATTATTATGCATTACGTATACTAACTTAGTTGAGTTCTTCAAGTATTGACTATTTATGCATCAATATATATTGAAGGCCTGTCCTATGTATTAGATTATGAATTTTGAACCCATGAATGTTATGAATCATGAATATGATGAGTATTAAGACAAATTTTATGATATTAAATTTTTGTTACTTTCTACTACATTGGTGGGTGATTGATTTGATTCTTCAAGTAACATGGATTTACATTTTTCATGAGTATGTTATTAAATTGCATAATTTTGAGTATATGTGCATTCACCTACCATATTTTGCCTAAAGTTACATGGCCAAGGTTATTTCATGATTTATAAGACAAGTATGGGATTATAATTATGTGGACTCCTAAGCATGGATTGAACTCCTGAAAAGTTCCCATGATTTACAAGAAAATGTTCAGTCCTTATGTTGTTCTTAACTCTTGAGAATGGATATTTCCCAGATGAAGGGGTCAAGTATGATAAGTGTTATACCCTCATGTACTCATCAATCTCCACAAGAAGGGGTCAAGTTTACGAATACTACACCCACTTGTGTAAAGTTATGCCACTAGAAGGTGTCAAGTTTATGAATATTTTTACCCTCTGGTGTATGGTATATGCTCACTTATAGGGGTCAAGTTATGTGAATGAGCTACTCATGCCATGATATTATGATTTTATAAGTCTTTCAATCTATAATGATGTTTATGATTATGTTAAGTATTCCATAGGATTTGACTTAGCACCGAAGGAGGCTTAAGGGTGGAGCTCGACCTAATGGGTCCTTATACAAAGTCTTGGTCTCTTAACTACGTGCCACCATAGTTCTATGTTATGCTCTCTAAGAGGGAGTTTTACTAGTGGATCTATCTAGGTCAAGTTACCCACTATGTGGAGTTAAGTTTGGTATACCTTGACAAGTAGACCACCTGTTTTCCGGTGGGGGGTCATGCATTAGTTTTCCAAGTAGTAGCTCGCTTGGTCTTATATGTCGGTTACAGTCTCCTCCCACATATGTATGTATACTATGCAAGTTTGATTGTCTCTATGTATGTTTTAACTTAAGAACTATTCATGTATGTCATATTGATCTCTTATCTATTTGTTTCGGTTATGCATTTTATAATGCTATACTACATTCCTTTGTTTGCATTGCGCCCTGCATATTTAGTACAATTCAAGTACTAACACATACTCTTTTGCCTACATGATCTCACCATGTAGGGACCAGAGCTCCTATTATCCTCCTCCACGTGGCTCGCCAGATTATTTGAAGACATTTTTAGTGAGTCCTCTATTGCGGAGATAACAACCATTTTCCTTTCATACTTAATTAAGGCTTATGTACTTATCAATATTTTCTAATTGAGGGTGAGCCCAGAAGCATGTCTTGGCCCCCGTCCAATCATTATAAAGGTATTGTTGGATATGACTAATATGTAATGAGTTTGACTCCTACTATGTATTTAAATTCTATGCGAGATTTCCCTTAGTCCCTTTATCCCCTTATATGCTTATTGTATATTGTTGATGAGATAGAAGTCCCAATTCCCAGGAATACCCCTATAGTGTGAGTCCTACTTACCTGCTCCTTAGACATTACATGTTGTGTGACTCATGTAAATTCTCTTCCCTGTGCATCCCCATAGCTTGAGTCCAAAGTCCCTTTTTCCGTACAATTTATTTGTTATTTGTTATTCTTTGATTTAAGATTTTGGAACCAAGGATGTGCCAATGATATGTAAGAGGCTAGTTTGGGATGCCCTCGGGTCTTCCATTCGTCGTGTCACGTCTAGGCTCTAGGATTGGGTCATGATAGCTCTCGTTCTCTTCGACCTCTCTTCCCTATGGTAGTAGTGCTAAAAGGTCTTGATATAGGTAATGGTGCTTGCATCAGATATTTTTATTATGGACTATTATGTCATGATATCCCTTTGATTGTAGCTAGGTCTTCTATGCAGTCCTGACAGCAAACTTGGAAGGTTCAACGCCATAGGGCCTTAGTATACTCAACTAGGAATGGTCCAATGGGTTTTACTGGTGATTCCTATCTAATCAGGCGTTTTAGAGGTTTTCTCCAACCAGGTTGTCCCTCTTATATCATAGACCAGAGAGTGAGAGTGTAATGACCAAAAAAAATTTGAATTTCTTAATGGTTGGTCTTGGATAGTGTTGGACTGGTCATGGTTGAATTTTGATAGCCCTGGGTTGAGTTTAAGTGGCCGAATTAAAAATGGACCTTTTGGTGGCCCAGGCAGGCCGTTTGGGCAGTGTACTTTGAGGAATCATAACTTTTGGTATGTTTTGAACTGTGTGGTCTACTACATATAAAATTTAAGCTCTTTGGGTTATCTTCGCAATTTAATTGGATTCACTCATTTCGGAGTTCGTATGAGGAATTTATGGACAAAATAATGAGACTGCCCGTAATTCGAAGGACGCTAGAAACAAGTTCTGGAAACTGAGTTAAGGGATGGACCACGGACCGTGTGAGGGTCCACGGTCTGTGAGGGTGGTCATGAGGTGATCTAGTGGGTTCAAGGTTGCTAGGTTCTAGCGCATGGACCAAGTTAAGTCCCACGGACCACCCCACAGTCAGTGGAATTCCAAACGAACCGTGAAGGAGTCCTGTGAGGTGAGGCAGCGTGTGGGAAAGGGTATGGGGCTTGACTCTGGGAAAAGTGTGGCTCCACAGCCCAGTACACGGTTCGTGTGAAGCCACAAGGTCCATGAGGACCCTCCGTGAAGTGATCCAAAAAGTCCCAGAGAGTTCAAGCCGAAGACAAGCCCAAGTGTGGCCAGACGGTCCAGTACACGGACCCTGTACCACTAGACGGTTCCTTGTAGCCAACCGTGAGACACTATGTTACAGTTAATTAATCCATTTCATTAATGGTTAATTCGTAATTTAATTAATTCCTATGCCCCTTTTAGGCTTTCTAAGGTCCCCTAAACCCCCTTAACCTAACCCTAAACCCTTTTCATCCATTCTAACACTCTCCATTACACTTTGAAATTTTCTAAATTCTCTTGACCTCCATTGTTGAAAGCTTGAAGAAATTTGGGGAAGATCATCCTTGCTTGTTTAATTCTTCAATTCTCTTGCTTAAATTCAAGTTATGTGGGCTTGATTCATGGATTCTCTTCCATCCAAGAAGACCTAAGAACCCTCCTCTTTAAATTTAGTTTTTAAGTTTCTTTAAGTTATGGGTTCTTTAGATTTTGAAGTATTTAATTGATTAGGATTATATGTTTTAGAAATTAGGTGATTTAATCATGATTTAAGTTTGAATTTTATGAATGTTCATGGAAATTCTTGAAGAATCAATGTGCATGTCCCTTTTTGATTTAATTATACATGGGTAAATTGCATTATGTTTTAAATATGGAATTTCTCATGATTTATGTTGAAATACCTTTTGAATTGTGAATTAAAGTTAGAATTCTATTACCCATGCACTTGTTCCTCATTCATGACATATGCATTGAAGATTGTTATGATAAAACTCTTGTTATGATATGATATGCTAAGGCTTGTGATCACATAGTCTCTTGTTATAGCTCTTTGAGCATTTAGGGTGCTTGCATCAGTTTGATATGTTTTGAAGGCTTGATATGATAAGCTATGTAGATGGGATACTCTTATGGAATTGATACGGAATGGTTATGAAAATGATTTTGGAAATTCTTGTGGCCTTTGTCCTAAGCATGAATATGATTTTCATCAATGGTTTTGGTTTGACTAATGATGCTTGATTTTGAAAAGAATGTAAGTCCTCCAATTTGAAGTTGCATGTATATATATGTATTCCCGTGGGATGAGACTTAGTATCGAGGGATTGCAGTCGAGGTATACTATCTCCAAGGGTTCATACTCCTTTCCGTCAAACCATGTGCCAACATGGGATTTCTCCCTAGATGGGAATACTTTTTTGTTTCCTCATGTTGAAGGGTGATTAGGGATTTACTTGACAAGTAGTCTGGATCCAGGTAGTAGCTCTCTTGGGTTTTATCTATTGTCTGTTGAGGTTACATCCCTACTATATTATGTTATTGGATTGCATCTCATGCATCATGCATCATGGCATAACATAGCATATTGGAGGTCCTTTCGTATCATTTGTCCCCTTGTCATGTTGCTTGGTAATACTATATTAAAATATGGATTGCATGCTCGCATACTTAGTACATATTATGTGCTAACCCATACTTTGTCTACATGTTCTAACCATGAAGGGATCGGAGATGACTATTACCTTCTACCGGATAACGTGTGAATATCTTGAAGACTTTTCTCGTGGTGAGCCCTTTTTCTCTAGGGCAATGGCCACTTTCTATCAACTTAGATTTGTTAGATTATTTTTCTTTACTTATGTATTGAGGGTGAGCCTCAAACTGTCGAGGCTCCGTTTTATCTATGAAGAGGCTTGTTGGACAAATTAAACACTTGTACGTTGGCTTTGTAATTTTGTTGGATATTTTCACTATTGAATATATTATGACTATGAGCCTTGATTATGGGAAATGTTATTGATTATGCTTATGACTCAATGTTGGGATTGTGTGTTGATTATGTGCTTATGTGGAAAGTCCCATAACCCGGTGTGTCCCCATAGCTTGAGTCCTACTTACCCGCCCCTTAGAGATAATTTCTATGTGCTATGTGAATTCATGTTTATCCCATTCCAGGAAACATCCCCATAGCTTGAGTCCAAAACCCCATTTCCCTTAGAGCTTATGTGTTACGTGTTTACTTTCGTGCTTCTGAACCGATGATGTGTGTGATGATGCTATGATGGCTTGATCGAGGACTTTCGGGTTCTCTTCTCCATGTCACATCAAGGACCCTTCTCCAGTTTTGACAAAGATGGTATCAGAGCCCTGGATTTGTAATGATCCTCAGAGTCCAACATGCCGCATCACTTAAAGTCTCATTCATGGGTGTGATGCGCACCATACCCATGAGCGAGAGGCTATGACGACGTTTTAGGAACTTATCACTTCATTGTCTCTTATATTGTGCCTTGTACTATTGATGAGATTTCTATAAACTCTTGGTATTTTGTCGCTCTTTCAGAAAATGCCTCCCAGAAGTGCTCCCCTTCCCCGTCAGATCCCAGAATTGAGGATCAAACTCCTCAGGCACCGGTGAGGAGCAGGTGTCCCATGCTGAGTTCAGAAATATAGCCTCCATGTTGGCCCAGGCTGTGGCCAACCAAGCCCATCCGGTGAATCCAGTGAACATTGGCACTCTGGCTTCAATGGTGAGGGATTTCACCCGTATGAACCCTCCCAAATTCTATGGCTCCAAAGTTGATGAGGATGCTCAAGTTTTCATTGATGAACTCACCAAAGTGTTAACCATCATGGGTGTCGGATCGGAGGATGAGACAAAGTTAGTGGCTTATCAACTTAAGGATGTGGCACAAGTGTGGTACAACCAATAGCTTTGTGAGAGGATAATGGATGTTAAGGTTGTATTGGAGGAATTCAAGATGGCTTTCCTTGATCGGTTCTTCCCTCTTGAGCTTAGAGAGGCTAAGATGAATTAGTTCATAAATCTTCGACAGGGTAACATGATAGTGAGGGACTATGACCTCAAGTTCACAAAGCTTTCCAAGTATGCTCCTATGATTTTTTTGGATCTCCGTGCAAGAATGGACAAGTTCATCTCGGGTGTATTGGATTTGGTTGTGAAGGAGTGCCAAATGACCATGTGTATTAGGGAGATGGACATCTTGAGGCTCATGACTTATACCGAACAAATCGAGGGTGAAAAGTTGAAAGAGAGAAAGGTGCATAAGTCTAAGAGGTCCCGGCTTGAAGGTGGGTTCTCCAATGTCAAGGGTGGTGGTTTTTGCTGTTTCCAATAAGGCCAAGGTTCTAACATGAGGATTGTCACAAAGGTTTCCCCGTCCTAAGGCACTGGTTGGGGTTGGTCCCCAAATTCCTCATTTTGGGCATTGTGGTGGTAATCACTTGGGTGAATATAGAAGAGTCACAGGCGCTTGCTTCGGATGTGGTGGCTTGGACCACAAAATCTCAAATTGTCCAAGGAATATAAATAAGGACCAAGTTGCTACTGGTTATCAAGGGAAACCAATGGCCCTAGTTGGAGGTGCTTTTAGTAAAAAACCGGTTTTATGCTCTCCATGACATCCAAGAAGTGGAGGAAGCTCCGGACGTCGTGACGGGTATGTTAAAAATCTTTAACTTTGATGTTTATGCTTTACTTGATCCGGGTGCAAACGTATCTTTTATGACTACCTTGTTGGCTATTAAATTTGGTGTGAGTTCCAAAATCTTGTGGGAACCTTATTCAGTGTATATCCTAGTGGGTGATTTCATTGTGGCTAGGAAAGTGTATAGGGATTGTCCCGTGTCGGTGTTGCATAAAGTATTCCCCGATGACCTTGTATAACTTGAAACATATGATTTTGATGTCATCCATGGGATGGATTGGTTGCATACATCATATGCCTCAATTGATTATAGAACTAGGCGGGTCAAGATCCAAGTCCCTAATGAACCGGTATTGGAGTGGGAAGGTAGCAATTCAGTGATTAAGGGTAGGTTTATTTCATACCTTAAAGTTCGGAGAATGATTAGGAAAGGGTGCATCCACCATATCGTGCGGGTTAGAGATATGGAGGGTGAGTCACCTAGGCTTGAATCGGTTACGGTGGTAAAAGAGTTCTCCGATGTATTTACCGAGAATTTTCCTGGTATCCCTCCTGATAGAGAAGTGAATTTTGGTATAGACCTTCTTCCGGATACTCAACCCATTTCCATCCCTCCTTATCGTATGGCCCAAACGGAGTTGAAGGAGTCGAAGGACCAATTGAAGGATTTGTTGGAAAAAGGGTATATTAGACCAAGCATTTCACCTTAGAGTGCTCCGGTGTTGTTTGTAAGGAAGAAGGATGGGTCTCTCCGGATGTGTAATTATTATAGGCAATTGAACAAGGTGACCATTAAGAATTGGTATCTGTTGCCTAGGATTGATGATTTGTTTGACCAACTTCAAGGTGCTAAACATTTCTCCAAAATAGATCTTTATTCGGGTTATCACCAATTGAAGGTGAGGGAGTGCGATATTCCATAAATGGCCTTCCGGACTCGTTATGGTCATTTTGAATTTGTGGTGATGTCATTCGGGTTAACAAATGCTCCGATGGTGTTGATGTCATTCGGGTTGACAAATGCTTCGATTTTTGGAATATTTGTACAAGGTGGATCTGAATCCTCTTTGGTATTTGATGTTAAGGCTAAGCAAGATTTTGATCCTTCCTTGATGGAATTGAAGAAGTTGGTTACCGATGGTAAGATTGAGGTTTTCTCCCATGGGGGAGATGGTGTACTTCGGTGCCAAGACCGTCTATGTGTTCTACTTGAGCGAAATCATTATGAAAGAGGCTCACAATTTGCAATATTCTATTCAACCGAGATCTACCAAAATGCACCAAGATTTAAAAGAGTTGTATTGGCGGCATGGTATGAAGAAGAATGTGGCTAAGTTTGTATCGGAATGTTCAAATTTCCAACAAGTGAAAGTGGAACATCAAAGGCCCGATGGCTTGACACAAGATATTAAAAAAATTCGATAGTTGTATATAGAATTAGCCAGATCGTCTGTCCTACTTGGAAGTGGGAAGATGTGAACATAGACTTTGTTATTGGGTTACCCCGCACTCGGAGAAATTTTGATTCCATATGGGTGGTGGTTGATAGAATGACTAAGTCGGCTCACTTCTTACCGGTCAAGACTACCTATAGTGCCGAGGAGTATGCTAAGGTGTATATACGGGAATTGAGGAGGTTGGATGGTGTGCCAAGTTCTATCATATCGGATTGTGGTACCCAATTTACTTCTCATTTTATAGGTCCTTTCGAAAGGGGCTTGCTACTAAGGTCAAGTTGAGCACCACATTCCATCCTCAAACCGATGGGCAAGCCAAAAGAGCAATTCAAACCTTGGAGTAATGTTGAAGGCTTATATGTTGGAGTTTAAGAGAAATTGGGATGACCATCTACCTCTCATCGAGTTTGCTTACAATAATAGTTTCCATGCTAGCATCGGTATAGCTCCTTTTGAGACTTTGTATGGTAGGAGATGTAGATCTTCGGTTGGTTGGTTTGAAATAGGTGAGGTAGTCTTGTTAGGCCCATATTTGGTTATTGAGGCTATTGAAAAGTTAAAGTTGATTTGGGAAAGGTAGAAGATGGCCCAAAGTCACCAAAAGTCTTATTCGGATGTTAGAAAGAGGGACCTTGAATTTCATGTTGGTTATTGGGTGTATGTAAAGGTGTCCCCTATGAAGGGCATAATGTGTTTTGGCAAAAAGGGCAAATTGAGCCCAAGGTACGTCGGACCTTATGAGATTGTGGAACGGATTGGCAATGTATAATATAGGTTGGACTTACCTATGGACATGACTTATATCCATCCGATTTTCCATGTATCTATGTTTAAGAAGTTGTTTGGTGACCCTAAGGCAATTGCAACTTTGGAGGGTGTGACGATTGAAGAGAACTTAACTTATGAAGAGGTGTCGGTTGAGATTTTGGATAGACAAGTGAAGCGGCTTCACAATTAGGAGGTGGCTTCGGTCAAGGTACTTTGGAGGAATCAAGATGTGGAGAGTGCAACATGGGAAGTGGAGTTGGACATAATGGAGCGATATCCTTACCTCTTCCAATCTACTCAGGCCTAAGGTACTAGGTTCTATCCTTTATTTGTCCTAATTTATTGTTTCTTGAGTTTCATGACATTGCATGCATTCATGAGCACAAAAATAATTTAAATGATGTTTTGACATGAGTTTT